>SNQN01011610.1:0-18414 GCA_008642245.1 Bassia scoparia | reverse complement strand
GGAGCGGGACATGCCGCGTTTCTCAATGGAGAAAAACAAGATGCATAAATAAATTAAGACCATTGAGATTAATAAAACATAAGTCTTGTGATAAATAGATAAATAGTCGTGATACAAGTCATAGTAATTTTAAAAGCGTAAACTAGAGTTTAGTACAACCGTTAGCTAAGTAGRGTTTACTTTATTGAATTGAAAAGCGCGATCTAACTCGTTCTTCCTCACCACTAATCCATCTTGTTGCCCTCTTCAGTACCTAAAACCAAAAGCAACATCGTGAGCCAAGGCTCAGTAACATACTACCCTAACAACGTAAATTCATTTTAATTCGTTTAGTATGAAAACAGGGAGAGCGCTTTAACATTGAGTGAAACCGTTTTGAAATCATTTCATAAAACATTTCATAAAATATAATCAAGAACAATTGAGCATAAACATGAATATAAATATAAAGATTATAATATTAAAACATTCTTATAAACCTTATTATAGCATTTCACTTTACCCTTCCATTTATTCCATTTTATTYGAGGTAGCTGACAAGTATAAATAAAGCAGATGTAGGACGTCTCCTACCAGAATATATCATCATAGTAAAGCCAAGGCATACCCAACAAGGGGCAGCGAATAAAGCAGCATACCCAACAAGGGCAACAAATAAAGCGGCATACCCAACGAGGGGTAGCAAATAAAGCATAGCATACTCACAAGGAGCAACAAATAAAGCAGGATACTGTCAGAACCTCGTATTTCACTTTTCCTTATCATGTTTTGTTTCTTTTAATCATTCAGCATGAACTTGTCATCATTTCACTTTATAAAACTTGGATCATAAAGCTTCGTCAAAACAATCGTTCTTTCATAAAACCACAATTGAAATCGATATTATAGCCATCATTCTTCAAATCAATCTTAAAATAAATCCCACAATCCAATGGAGAACAATAACATTTAAATAAACTATTTCCATATTCAAAAATCAATTTCATAAACACATTTATAAAAGGGGGATTGTGGGTGCTAGCAATAGGTGTTACAAATCATCATACACATTTTTTTCGTGTTCTTAAATTAATTTCATAAGGTGTCAGCAATAGATGTTACTTTGAAACCGTCGTAAGCAACTTTAATTCCTTACTTTTGATGAATCGTACTTCCCGAGCTCCGAGGACTACTTTGTCTTTAATAGTAAAATAATATAAAAGTAATAACTTGATAACTAAATAATATAACTCATAATATTAGCATACCCTTTTATTATATAAATTCCTTTTGAAAACACTTTTTCATACTTATAAGGAGGATTTATAAACTTGTAAATAATATTAGTGATAGCAATATATATTTTCCTTTAAAAAAAAAGCAACATATATTTATATTAGTATCAAAATTAATATTACTAGTTGCAAAATAGTATAGGTAAACCAAAACAATAGTAGTAGTATCAAACTAATAATGGTAATAGTAAACTGGTGATAATAACAACAATAACAATTGGAACAACAACAACAACAACATCAACAACAACAACAATAATAATAATAATAATAATAATAATAATAATAATAATAATAATAATAATAATAATAAAGGATATTGAAATAAGAGTATAGTAAGTTTTGTTGAACTTACGAATTGAGCAAAAGCAGGCGAAAACAGAGGAGAGAGAAACAGGGCAGCACGATAGTAGCAACAGTCGTAGCAACAACGGCTAAGGAGGGGGAGAGGGTGGAGGAGTGGAGTGGCGGTGCAGCGGCGACAGGAGCGCAGCAACCACAACAACAGCAGCTCCGCGGCAGCACGCAGCTTCAGCAGCGACGACGCTGCAGGTGGCGGCGCACCTCGTTTAGGGCGAGAAGAGAGAGAAAAGAAAGGAGGAGGGGCAAAGATGGCTGTGGTTTTGTGCGGCCGGAGGCGGGCAGAGGAACGAAGAAGTAGAAGAAAATAAGGATGGAAAAGGAATTGAAATTTGGGATWTTGATTAGTAGCTAAACTAGTGAATTGGAGATGAGATTAGAATGAATTGTGATGAAACCAGTAGAATTAGGGAGCTATTTATAGATAAATTTGATGAATAAATTAATCCAAGGTTGAAGCTTGATTGGGCAACAATGGAGGTTGAATGAATGAGGGAATGTTTGATGGATGTTTTTGGTTGAGACTACACTTGAGGATGAAGATAGCTTATGACTATTTATTATAATTAAGTTGGCAACTTGGGAGTGTTTATTGAAGGTGATGCTGGAATGAGGATGACAATGGTGAGAAAAGGAAGAAATACGTATTGTTCGGTGATGAATTGAGATTTTATTTCCTTTTTTTTTACAAAATCAGAATTTTCCTAGTGGGCTAGAATTTGGAAGTGTCCATCTGTGGCTTGACTTTGAGATAGTATGTAATTGGCCCAAATAACTTTCATCAAATTTAATTTACACATGAAAAAGCTAGTTATTGATATAGTTATATTTTGAAACAACATAAACGATTGAAATTATATTTAAAAACTTATTTTAACCTTGAAGAAAGATAAAGAAAATAGAAAATAAAATTGAAATATAGTTTAAATTCGTAAATTAGACTCATGAATATAATAATTAATATAATTAGATTTTAAAAAATACGGGGGTATTAGATAAAGTATGTGGGAATGATGTGAGGGTTGATTTGATTAGGCACACTCCTCCTACCTTGGTGAGAAAGTTTTTCTTCTAGTTGCAGTTTGTTTTGAATTTAGCTACCCATGTTTTCCTCCTGTTAAGGAGTGGGAAGCCCAGGTGCCCCAAACTCTCTGAACTCTTGCATTGAAGCTTAGTCTCAAAGAGTTTCTCATGTAAGGACTGTGTGTTGTTTGAGAAGATTAAAGTGCTCTTGCACAAGTTAATTGATGTTTGAGGTGGTTATTATACTAATGCAGTTCATAATCAGGTTTATAGAGGGCTCACCAAAATTTAAGCTTGTAGACTTAGTCTCACAAATCCCATTCCACCTTATCATATTCCTTCTCTAAATCGATCTTGAAAGCAACAAACCTTTCTATCTTTCCTTCCTTTGAACGAATGGATAATTTATGTGGCAACATCATGTTATGTCCGGACCCCTTCAGACACAAAGGCATTTTTGTTCAGGAAATAATGGAGATAATGTTGAGTACTATGAACTAAAATTGTTGTGATATTTGTAGTTGATTGCATAGCCAATGGGCTGAAGGATTTGAATCCCCTGGATTTACATTTGGGGGGATGAGTGCTATGTGAGTTTGGTTTATGAGTGGAGGTATTTTAGTTTAGAAACTGAGGTGAAAAAGTGAACAGGTTATCTTTAATTATCCAAGTTCATTGGAAAAGGAATGACTGATAGTCGTCAGGGCCTGGTGATTTATAAGCTTCAATGCGAAATACATCAGACTTGACTTCTTATTTGGTTGGGCTTTGGCTTAAGAATATTGGGGGTGTGTGCAATAATGTAATTGAACTTGATTGCCAATCCACTTCGTTTACCAGTGGAGAACAAGAAACATAAAAGCTTTGATATGATCATTTAATCGCCCCTATGATCTGTTAAGGTACTTCCCACTTATCTTGATGCTTAGCAGTGGCGGACCCGATTGAATAGTGGGGGGCAAATTATAAAGTCACGAGTTTCGATTAAACTCGGATCGGATATTGGTTAATTCGGCTAAAAACTTTAAATTTCATACTGATGAATTTAACACTAGACATTTCCTAGTAATTCATACCATAAATCAATTATTTGATAATTCATTAAACTCAATTTGCCTACTTACTCAAGGAAATTAATCAAAACAAACCAAACAATAATTAATTATGCACACAAAAAAACAGACTTTGTAATTAACAAATAATGTTATACAAGTATCCAAACCAAACACATCGACCAATTCAAACAATAATCAACTATTAAAATAATTAATATTCAAACTATTTTAGTCAATCAACTATTAAAATAATTAATCATAAGATTCAACCATTAAAAAGTAAAAATCAGAAATCAAAAATCAAAATCCATTTTCTAGTCAAATTACTAAACCATTTACAATACAATTACACAACTTATAAGCTATACACTTATACAAGTACAATAAATCAATAATAATGAAAAATTGAAAATTGGAAAAACATACAGAGTACTAGAGTAGTAGTTCTGTAGTTGTAGTTCGACAGAAATCAGAATCGACACTTCGACTTCCGTCCTTCGTCGTCTGACAGTTCGGCGCTTGCCCCCGTTTGCGTAGCCGTTCGTCGGCTTCTTGCACGGCTGCACTCGGCACTCCCCGTTCGCCGTTCATTTGGGTCCGCCATGCTTGCACTTCTTCGTCGTTCGCCGTTCGTTTGGCCGGTTTCCTTCTTTTTTTTCCTTTTCTTTCCTCTAATCCTCTCTATTCAGTATTCGGACTATTCACTTACCTTTTTCTCTCTTAATTTTCGAATTAAGGGATATGTTTTGACTGAAAAAATAAAATAAAATGGAAATAAAATCTTTTCAACATACAATTTAATGTTATTCCTTGTTTTGTGGATCTTAAACTAGTAAAGTTTCTGTTTTCCTTTCAATCCTCTAAGTCGCTCTTTGCCTCTTTGCTATTCTGAATTAATTTTTTTTAAAAAAAAATTCAGCCCAGATTTTTTTTTAAGTGGGGGGACAAGTGTCCCCTTGTCTCCCCGGCTGGATCCGCCCCTGATGCTTAGTATCATGTTCCTTTTTCTTATCACAACTAAACAGTGATTGAAACTTGTGTAACGATCTTCTTCCAATAGCCAATCTTGCCTAGATTTCATCACCTAATAAGATTCTTCATCGCACAGTAGTTTCTCCCGTTCCAAATGTAAGGAAATCTCCAATTTATGCTAATAAGAAGAATTTGGTTTATCAAATAGACTCTTATGAGCTCCTGCTTGTATAACCATTAGCCTCTATTTTTAAGCTTGTATATCCCCTAAAACTTCCCGAGCCCAGCTTTTGATGGGGTCTTGCAAACACAATAATGTTTGCGGAAAGAGGTAGGGTGATTAGGCCAAATTGAATGAAGAAAAGATTTGAAGCTGAGATTGTTACACCACATTGGTTCAAAGATGAACCTCTTATGTCTCTGATGTTGTGGTTTAATGGGAAAAGGCCGCGATATGGATGGGATTGTGATCAAAAGTCACTCGGGCAGGTGGCATAAGGAGGAATTAGGACAAAGCACCATCCACTATGAATTACACCATGCTCTATCATATCAAGCTTTTCCATTATCGATTTGCACCTTATTTTTTTTGTCCACATGAATCTAGGTCCTTCGATACCCAAATCCACTAAGTCACACCTATTCATACATTCATTGTACTTTTGCATTTTGTGCTGATTTGGTGGTTTCCCCCTAAATTTTTCATTATTAYGGATGATGTCTTTAAAATCTCCAATTACAAACCAAGGTTCATTTGCCATAACAGATTTATCAACTAGCCCAGACCAAAGCGATTTATCAAATTTAAATTTAGGATTGCCATAATAACCTTCACATAGCCTTCTTAATGRTGTTGYACAAGACCATAGCTGAATTCCAAAGTATAATTATACCACTAGCAAAGCTTCTAGGAGTCACCATTTCATGGTTGTCATAGGGTAGCCTCTRCATAATCTCCAGGCTATTCTCTATGCAACTCGCGTCTCAATAAGAATGATGATTTTAAGTTGATGTGTGCCAACCAAATGTAGAAAAATGCTCTTGAAACTAGGTCGAGCAAGGCCCCTAATGTTCCAACTCGGAGTTGTCATGTACCTTAGGACCACATGTTGCATTTAGAGTTGGTCTCGAGCCTCCCATTCCGAATCTCGTTGCTTCGAGACATTGATAATTTTGTCCAAGTAAAGGATGTACACCATGTTGTCGGTGCAAGTCTATTGAGTGGTTAATAACTTCCCCTTCTTCCACGGCTTGTCCTCCCAGCCGACCCAAATTTGGACTTGCTTGTGGAAGTTTGTTGTTCGTATCATCTTTACTTTGTTGCCCCAACTCTCTTGTATCCAACTGAGAAAAGGCAACGTTAGCAAGCAAAATTCCCTCAAAGGTGGCAGAACCAGTGTTGGGTCGCACATAAAGGTCAGTTCTTCTGGTAGCATTTGGTTRTCGGGAAAATCCCTTGGATCCTGGTCGAGATACCACATGAGAAAACCAAAAAGACGCGGATCTACTTCGTCGATGTCAGAAAGATTTGGTAAGTGGGTCGAAAGCGAATTGGGAACCCAATTGAGGTTCGAAGCCTTTAGTGTCATCCTCAAATTAAGTAGGTAAGGTGGGACATGAGAAGGATTCCTCAGTATTTTCCTCAGTGGTATCATCGGCACTGAGCAAAACCAATTGCAGTGGAAAGTTTATAAAATTCCCCTTTGTTTAGCTTGAATTCTACCGCCATGAAAGCGGAAGATTTCGGGTGACCAAGATTTCTTTATCYTCCGTAAAGTAGGCATAGATCAGTTTGAGGGGTTTTGCCAAAGGTGGTGGCAGACTTCCACGATATAAGAGATGAGTTGGTGGGCTCTTGCGGTGGTAGGTGAGGTCCCACCATTGAATTTTGGATGATGGTTGCGGTCTGAGTTGCGAGTTCATTTTTGTTCGTAAGTGATAAGGCGATGTTGCTGTTCGGAAGAGGGTGAGGTTCCTTTGTGGGGAGTGGGTTTGCTTTTGTTAAGTGTTTTTGGAGTCTGAACCATTGATTAAATAAGGGACAGTTTGGATGGTGACGCATGTTTCTCTTAAACAGAGTTACTTTTTCTCTCATTTTTGAAAATCATTTCCATTAATTTCAATTTTTGTGCCAAAATCCACTGCTCTATTTCACACATATACCCGTTGTTCAAACCTTAGTTTGGTTATTCCTCCGTTGGAGCAGTTGCCACCCTTCATCATCTACATTTGCTCTACCATTCCCTTCCACATTGTAGACGCCCTCCTTGTTTGTTGTTCACCCTTTTTTTGGCTTTAATGGTGGTTTGAAAGTGATATTGGTTGCTTGAAGTGCCCAATCCACACTATCTAAGGGATTATTGTGACACCCCCCACTACACACAAATTCTGGCAAAACGAGTGTTGTCATCTTAGCCCCTTTTTAGGGCCCACATTGATGAAGTTTATTACATCTCCAAGGGCCTGAGATTTCAAAACGATGGAACTCGATCAGTAATTTTGGATACCCAGCCACCCAAATCAGTTGCTCGTCAATCACCACCTCTGAGATTTAAAGCCTGGACTCAATTTCTTTGATGAGGATGAAGTGGTCATTAATGAACCATGGCCTTGCGTAGACTCGTTGTACCTCCCCTGCATTTGGAATTGACATGAATAAAAACCTTTCCTAAACTAATCAGTGGATTAGTGTGGTGACCCTCCATAAATGCTTCTAGCTTTGCGCTAGGTAAGTAGAGAAGGAGCCTCCACCACCTTCACAATGACTGCGTTGCTCCAGGGTTTGCGAGAATCCACGTGGGAGTAGGATGTATATCTCTTTCTCTTGTGGAACTGTGAAGGTGGTGGTTCGAGAGGTAATTGGGATTTGTGGGGTCGATGTGATGTTGAATCAATGATGCAGTTAAGGTTTCTCTGAATGATATGGTGGTGGCTCGGTGTGTTAGTGGTTGGGTGTTTGTGCGGTGTTAATGGTGGTGGGTGCAATTGGGTCAGGTTGTTTGTCACTCGCTGCTTCTCTCTTCTCTTATTTTTAGTTAGTTCCGCATTATCCTTTGGTTCACTACATGCTTTTTTGGTAGGAATATTTTTTGAGGAGAATTTGTTTTCTAGATTGTTGAATGGTAGGGGTTCTATTCATAAAACATATACTTTTGCTCATGATGTCAGCACCACTGAGAGTGCACTAATACCGAAATTGCCATACATGCATACAGTAATGAATAATAAGTGTTAATTCAAAAGGATCAAAAGAATGAAGAGCGTTAAAAGTGAAAAATAATTGAAAGATGATGTATTTAGTGGTCCCATGCCTTATAAATTAATAAAACCTTTCTAAAATGAAATCTATTAATTAATAAACTATATTTTCCTTGTATATGGCAAATTTATGTAAATTGTTGCCATTTATTGCTCTGGCATCAACTCTAGGTCAAATTCTTTTCAAAATTAAAAAACAATGTAAAAATAAAAGGATTAAAAAAACCAACACACTCCAATATAAGGAAAGAAAATTAAAAAAAAAAGTCTAATATGCATCAAATAATTTCTAAACCTAACTTTTACCTTCCTCCGTTTTTTTAAACGCCCAATTATGTAAAATTGAAATCGAACAAATTTTGGATGAATGATTGGGTGTGTGAGGATTTTTAATAATGTAAGTGGGGTCCAAAAAGGAGAGAAAAAGGGTTAAAGTAAGTGTATTAATGATTATTTAAATGAAATAAGTGGGAAAAGTTATGTGATTCCCTCAAAAAGAGTAATTGAAGAGAGATTAATGAATATTTTAAGTGTAGACCCCAATCTAAAAATGAAAAAACATAAGAATGGGGCAGCTATTTGGGAATTGTCGTTTTAAGACAATGAGACATCTAAAAAAAATGGAGGAAGTAAATATTTTCATTATTACACAATTTTTAATTACATCATTTGAATATTTTGTATGTATGATTTTATAAGTAATATCAAGTAAGATTTAGATCAATTTTCTCAAATTATATTGAAGCATTTTAATCCTATTAAATTGAAGTACTCCGTATATACGCGAAATTCATAAAAACTTCTAATGAACTCCATGCGTTCAAAATATGATACTATTTATAAAAATGTAAAACAACAATAACTCATTCAATAATATAATGCTTATGGATTTTATAGTCAAATCCAGCATAATATGTTGGAGTTATATCCTCCAAAGAATATTTGTCTCAYATTGGGAGTTTGACAAAGTTCCTTCTTGTTTATTATGGGGAATGTACCATTAAGTGTTTGAGGCTTAGTGTAAGGGCTAGTATTGGACATCTCCACGCAACGCTTTGCCGCCATCCGACCCATCTCTAGCTCATGACACGTGCGTAGGTGATGACATAATTATTCTTGACATATTTTCCACCAAGAATATTGTTTGCCTTAATCTCGTTATCTTCATCCATTCTCTTTATATTTCTTGCTTCTCTGATTCATTCGATACACACACATTCATTCCGTTATTCTCACAAAAATATTAACACATCTCTCAGTTTCTTCTCTTTTGGGCATTGTTCAATTGGTTCTCAATCCGCGTCTTTGCAGTACACCAAGGAGACGGAGGACGTGTAACCCTAAAGACTTTACGGTAGTAAATCAATGAACTATGTCACGCCACGACACATTCAGTACTAGTCATATCTCTTACATATTATGCGCACAGGTACAATCTAGTAAAGTAGAAATAGTATCATCTTCAAGTAATGTTATATTTGGAAAGCGGTTACATCTTCATGGAAYGTAGGGAGTACTTTGAAATTGTCCCTCATTGTAGATTTGTAGTACGTGCTATTTTATGGGCACAATCTTGTAAATACTTTAAATTGATTAAAGCTAGATCAAACTTGCTCATGACCAAATATTTTCTAAGAATTATTCTAGAAAACTTTAACGCTCTCTCTCTCTTCCCTTTYTCTCTCTTAAAATACTCACCAACACTACTTGCGCTGCCTTGCGTGGGTCGGGCTCGYCGGTGAGGGGTGCTTGTCACCGCCCCTCCTAGACACCGGCGAGTCCCCGATCCACCTCTGACCGGAGTTTGGTCCCGTTACGCCAGGCGACGCGCCATTGACGACAAATCTGAGTTTTGGTCGTCCCTTGTCCTTGGAGATCCCCYRGTGGTGTCCCGACGGCGGCAAATTTGCTCCATTAYCACTGAGTACGGGCCTCCTCTACCTCTCAAGACCACTGGTCGTTGCCTTCATTTGGTCGATCGCGGGTTAGCCATTTCCGGGCAGCTTTGTTCTTTTGTTTTCTGGTTTTCTTTTCTTTTCGCTTTGGTTTTTTCCTGTTTTTTATTCCTGTTCTTGTGGCTAGTAGTTTCTGTTGTTATTTTAGGTTGGTTAGGTGGCTTTTCTCTTTCTCGGAACCTTGTCGCCAACTAGGGTCGGTTGGACTTGCTCCTTTGTTCTGTGGGTTGGCCCGGTTAGTGTTTAGGGTGACCCGTTTAGGGCAGTTGGCTTGCGCCCCCCCCCCCCCGCGGTCTGTCTCGTGGTGGTGGCTTTTTAGGTTGTGTGTTTTGTGTCTGTGAGTCTGTGGTGTTGCTTCCTCTTTGTTTGTTGCTTTTTTGTCTAGTTGTGTGGTGTCTCTCTAAGTGTAGTTGGGGTTGTTTCTTATTACTCGTTTTGTCTCCTTGTTGATGGGTTCCTGGTAGAGTGTAAGAACCTTCAAGGTACTTAAAGATCTCCTCTTTGATGGGAGCAATTTGGAGATTGAAGATGTTAGTTTGGTTTAATTTTATCTCTAGTCTAGGGGGTCCAAAGGCTGTTTTAAACCACACAGTCAGAGTCTCAAGGATGAAGGTAACTCTTCTTTTAAAGAAGGGGATTTTGATACTGCAATGGAGAAGTATAGTTTATCAATGGTTTTCCTATCTACTATCGTTCTTAACGATGTTGTTATAGGAGTCTTTTTTGATTTTAGCTAGTAGTGTCGTCTTGATATGGCTGTGTCTACTCCTTCAAGAAAGAATTTAGGCAAGTGGGACATCTTTGCTCAATAGTCCTTAACATATTCCCACAATGTCAAAGCCCTTTCCGAAGAGCTACGGCAGCTATTGGATTAGGCAAATACAATTTAGCGATTTGGACTTACGAGTAGCTATTGAATTGGAGCCTCAAATCAGGAATTAATAGGAAATACAGGAGGTGGATGTATTTTACTTAACTCAGTTACTTCCAAGGACAATGAGCAGGTTAGAATGTTCTTGGAAAGCGTGATACAAGAGAGATTCTATGGAATCAAAAAAAGAACCGAAAGTGAGGAAGAATGTGCAACGGAGGAAGACACAAGTCTGAGGATGTAGCCATGAAAGATGTGACAAAGGATAGGAGTGGGCGATTAAAGCTAACTCGGGTATGTTGCGACAACCAGTGAATTTATGCAAACGAAGGGAGAGACCAACACTCAGGAGGTACATATGGACGATTGGTGGATCGGAAAAACTCGGATAGGTGATACTAACAAGGGTGAACCTAAGCTCCAGTTTCGTAATCGAAAGAACCAAAGTTCTACCCTTTTCATACTAAGGGATTATGGTAAATTGGTCAAAGGAGAGTCAATTCAACTTTTAAACCCAAGGTCAAGGAATGTTATGAGCATTAAATTAGTGAACTCCAAAAGAAGCCCCAAATCTGGCTGTGGAGTCTCAAGAGGAGCTTGTACTTTAAGTCTTCCTTTGACAGCTACACTTCAACAAGTGTGAGGAAAAGTCTCCATTGGATGACGATCCGCATGGTAGGGTAAGACGATCTATCATCCTACTGTGACCCCACAACCACATCTTGGTCCAATCCATTAGCCATCTTGATAAGAGCTCAATGTGCTCCCAACCTTGTGCTACGAGCAATCGTGACATTCCCTTTTCAACCTTACTACGGGTAACCGTAGTCGTTCGAGGAGGACACAACCTCACGCTCCGTTCAAGTGGCCATACAGCCTCGAAGCCCCATTTATAAGAAACCTATTCATATCTCTTCCAACCTTATTTTCCTTGTATGTCGAAAATCCATTCTGACTCGAGTTCTAACCAAATCGATCTTCCTAGTGAAACTGTGAACCTCCAAAACAAGCGGGTGAATCAAGAGAAAAGCAAGTCATATTCAGAGTCCTGATCTTCTTCCATCTCCCAAATACATTTGTATTCTTAATGTTTGGTGATTGTAATATGTTATCCTAGGTATGTTTGTAATGTGACTTTGGCCGATTATAAAATTTGGCTAGGAGCTCAGCCACGGGCTGACTCTTTAGCTTTTTCCCTTTGTAAAAAAAAAACATTATCATAAATTGTTTCGAAACCATTTAAGGAAAAAGCAAGTTCAATTTCAACATTACTAACTAAAATGAAAACTGCTCCAAACAAAATCCTTGGCATTCTTGCCTTCACCGTCAACCACCTACTCGTACCATGCCCGCAGACATATTAAAGTTCCAAATGGGGGTGGGGTGGTATAACAGTTTGAGTTATAAAACGCCACAAACTAACTTCCAACTCCCAACCTCCTAACCTTTCACCAGGGTTATAATTGGTATAAAGAAGGAACTCATTCCAAGTTTTGCTGGAATGCTCAGGCCGAAATACACATGGGCGTAGTCCAAGAATCTGCAGCCCTCTCCCTCTGTACCTCTCCTGCATAGAATACACGATTTATTAGTTTGCAACAGATGATAATGAAACTACTTGAGTTTGACTTCATCAAAGTTCTGCTCTTTAATAAATGTATCGAATGCTACATAGATAAAAATAAACCTAGTGAACTAAGCAGGTTCCGACATGAATCTAAAACTCCATTCTTATTATTTAATAATCATTTTTTTTCACTTGTTTTGAGATAAAAGCACATAAACGATATCTCACCACAACAGAGTAATTTCAGCRATAGTAAGGTCTAACTGTTTAAGGAAGTCACAATGTAACTGTGCAAGCAGCAGAAAAAGCAAGATTTCCCAAACAGAAACTATAGTAGATGATAATAAATAGATCCCCAACAGAGTTCCCTGCATAGTTTAATGCTTACCACAAGGCTTATACTTCACCAGTGAAACAATAGAAACTTTAGTYTAATGCTTATACTTCAGAAAACAAATTAGTAGAACTTGGAGAAATAGTTACCGACACAAATATAGAGGCATATAGCGATAACATTAATGGAGAATAGTAGCAACTGATGGAGTAGCTTACCAGTGAGCAAGAGCAAGAAATTTTTCCCAGGTTGAACAAGAAACAATATTGTTTTAGCAACTTTCTTCAAGCATTCCTCACTCTTCCTCCAAGAAAATAGATAAACAGATGATAAATACACAAAGTCATCAGCTTTTAAGCAAAGTTAAATTTTGAATGCCTCATAAAGTCCTAATATAGGGAGGGAACAAAACAAAATGCCCTAGCTTGATGTGTTAACAATATTTGAAATCTTATTTAGCTCTTCAAGGCTTACTACCTGAAATCCTGAATGAAAAGCTCTAGCACCACAAACAAGATACATGACAAGTGTTGCTAGTTGCCCATGCCTCAGCAGGAGGAGCGAAAATTTCCATCTTCGCATCTCAATTTTCATACCTTAAACGTGAGTGAACTGTCTTATACTAATGCACAGAGTTACATAAGCAGAGAAAATGTTTTTGTAATTTAGGCAATCATGCTGCACACACCCCCAAACTCTCGCCCGACAATGTTTTCAAACTAAAATAACAAAGGGGCAACTTGATGATAGATTTTATAGAAAATATAGAGCTCCATAGAAAAGGGAAAACAATTTACTAACATCAGTTAAACAGGCTAGTCCTCACCAAATAAGGGGGATCTGCAACAACAATCTGGTAAGTATGCTTCATTGCTTGTGGAAGATCTTCAGGTAGATTGTAATCATAGAATGTGAAATCACTTCCATATTGCTCAAAACGTTCATCGTATTCAAGTAGCTGTGCAGACATAGTTGGATACATTTTCTGGAATCCCCACAGAAAGAGTACAAATTAGAAGAGACCAATATATATATGGATGGCATACAAGTTCATAGATCATCCTGCAACTAGTCAGCTACCATACCACCATATAAGTATAGTACGAAGTCTTGGAAATTTGTGACTTCCAAAACAAAACAATTAATCACAAATACACGTGGTACCAATAAGGACTTTGAGTTATGTGGACTCATTTCAAGAGCCAATAAGAGTATCAATCCATAAAACACTCAAGGGACAGCCAATGTAATTAAATTATACTGTTAAGGCAGCAGCTAATGCAAAACATATATATTCCAGAGCAACATATAGGTGAATAACATAGAGTTTTATTATATGAAGTCTAAATTTATACTTTCAATGCATGCTTGGGGTAGGAGAATTAGATTGCTACTAAGTGCCCGAGTTTTTAAGGATCTAACCATAATTAATGGGATATTCTGCGAAACAAAAACAACAGCATGCCTAAGATGATAATATTTTAAGTGAAATCAGAGTCACAGCATAAAAGAGGCAACTTGAGCGGATACTAAAACCTTTAAGATAGATATGTGAGAATCTGCACAGTACGAGTAATATTATTGGACATTTGGACTTGATATTCAACAAGAGTCAACATTCTCCGGTCATCAATATCCTAATGCCTATATTAAGACTCTACATTTCCTACAAAACAAACCTGACCATGTTCTGACACATTTTGTACAGGAACTAGGAAAGCAAATGCTCCACCGGCTCCCACTTAAGATCAACTACTTCCGATACCATAAGTTGAGAGTACTTGATCTGGGAAACAAGCATCAGAATATTTAACAAGATTTAAGCAATAATCAGCAAGGCATTGTGGACCATCAAGGAATCTGTATAATTACTTTATTAGTCAATTGTTCTATGTTCAATGCAACACTGAATGGAATAGTATGACTATGAAGCATACAAATGAACATAAATGTCATGCAAATTTCCAATAGGACAAACAGAGGAAGCTCGACCTTTTTCTTTGGTCCAGAGCCTCTATTATCATAAAAAAAAAATCTAGAAAAATAAGTTTATACAGGTATATTTCTAGGGAAAAACAGAGCAAAATCTTGCAGTTTCCATGCAGCTGCAATACAGACATAACTATGTTATGTCCTAATATCATGAGCAAACATATAGAATGCATAGTCAAGTGTCTGGAAGCCCAGGATTCAAATATAGTGTCAGACTGAGAGAGAGAGAGAGAATCAATAAAATAAATTCATGAATATGTGCGTAGATGATGAGTAATGATATCTAAAAGGAGTACAGAATACACAGATTATAACCTCCAAAATACCACGTATCTGCAGTTCTAGCCCTGTGCAGAGAATAACAGTATTAAAGATATGTTGGAACTGATATTTTCTAATATGGTTTCAACCAAAACAATAGCTTCTTGAACAATTTAGAAACTAATTAATTTTCCGCACATTCTTGGTTCTCGCACCTAGTGACATAAAATTAGCTGCTCTGTAGTACTCTTTGGCTCATAGTTACTACTGCATGGTCCATCTGGCAGGAAATTTTCCAAGATTACCTTTGACCTTATGTGTTCAGCATGCTTTCGAATAGAACATTCTCCATCTGTATTGAAATTCCATATGGTATCAGTTGCAAATAATTGGGCTATCTTTTTCCTAAATATTTTAGTCCTGTGCATGGTTTGTACCCACTGCAATCCTGAACTTGCAAGCACATACCTGACAGAAATCTAGTATCAAATTCACTACTATCAGACTTATCAGTAATCCTCCCAAGATTTCAGAAATGATAGAAATGCTCTATTGTCTTGTTATGATTCCACTGTCAACATTATTGCAAACCAAAATGCTCAATGACAGTCGCCAAAAATGTGTCTTGCAGATTCTTGATGGTCCATTTACGTAGCTTGATCAGACAAACAAATCACAAGGCTTCACAATGGAATTCAACTTTGAGCCTGTTTACATCAACTGAATTGAATAGAACTGAGCTGAACTGAATGGAGCTGAACTGAACTGAATTGAATATTTTATGAGAGAGAGAAATTGGGTTAGAACTGAACTAAACTGAACTGAATGGAGCTGAGCTGAACGAAAATAAGCTAATGTAAACAGGCCCTTTGCATCTCTCATTCTCTCCACAAATAGAGGAGACCAGCTTGTGTCTGGACTCTGGTATATCGAAATTCATTTCCTTTTGTACTGACATTCCATTGTGGGAGAAGCCTACACCCTCAATTTCCATGCATTGTGATTCTCAAGCTGCAATTGGAGTTGCAAACAACAGATCTACAACGGGAAAAGGAGACACATTCAGTTGAGGCATGGAATTGTGAGAAATCTGATCAGAAATAATGTGATATCACTTGAGTATGTAAAACTGAAAGGAATATTGCAGATCCTTTCAACAAAAGCCTTTGTAGAAAATGGTGCTGGAGTCAGCACAGGGAGTCAGCACAGGGAATGGGTTTAAAGCCTAGCATGAGTAAGTTGTGATGGATACCCAACTTGGATTGTTTAATTCAAGTTCAAAAGGGTCAAACGAAGTCATGATGTAACTCGAGTTTGTACTACGAACCATTCCTAATAAAGTGATGTAGTATTTCATTAATTGTATGTAAGGATGAGCTTTAGCTCTTAATAAGTTCATAGCCCTATGAGGTGGTTTGTGATGAGACAAACTTGATGAACTTACCTATATGAATGTGGGGAATTTGTCCAACCCCTATGAGACTCTTAAGGCTCTGGAGTCTCTAAAGCGTTCATGAAAGACCAGAATTCGTGGGACAAATTTATATACATGTGTGTGCGAGAACTTGTTCGATTTGAGAAAAGTGTAATGTGCAGATGTGTTCATACGAACTCATTGATAGTTCAAGGCAATATCCACCTAAAGATGGCTTTAGAACACATTTGTAAACATTGGGTGTGAATTCAAGTCCAAAAGACATTGATATCTTAAACACTTATGTCTCCAATGCCCATATTTTCCTTGTACTCGTTTCTTCTTTATTCTTTGAATCATGTGGGGAATGTTGGAGTTGAACTCCATTATTGTTTGCTCCAAAAGAACTAGTTTGTCCCACATGAAAGTTTGAGAACACTTTTTGTTATTTTATAAAGAAGTGTATTGCTAAGGTGTTTGAAGCTAGTGTGTGGGCTAGGCTTGGGCATCCCCACGCACGCGCCACCGCCGCCGTCCGGCCCGGCTCGTGCTTGTGACACGTGCGCGGGTGGTGTGTGACCCGTTTTACACTCCCTCTATATTTTTTGGGTCAAATGCCTTTGTTTATTTGTAACGTATAATTGATTTCCTTTCCGTTACAAATTGATTACGGATTATTGCTTCCTGATTTTTTGCCTCAATATCTTCCTCTAATTAATCCGTAATCTTTGACCTTCCGTTTTCGGTTTCATTGCAAAGACACATAAAAATGGTGCTTCACAAAAAACTCAAACACAGCTCTAGTTTCTAGGGCATTGTTCGATCCAGTTTTCAATCCGRTTTTTTGYAGTACACCATTAAGCCGGAGTCGTGTAATCATGGGATCGATTGCCGTGAGGCCGTGTGTACGAGTACGGGGCAAATTCGACTTTAGGACAGTAATTCCGATCACGCCACGACAATTCAGATAAGTTTGTTCTTTGTATTACTAGCCTTATTTCCAACATGTTAACAGACACCATATCATTCTGAGACAATAAGGACATTCTATCCAACATAAAACCAACATCTTGTAACCAATTCCCCCACCTCCAACTTGTTCATTGACAATTACCCACCAAATTAATGAACCCAATTCAGCATAWAGCAGCAGAACAAGCACAAGTGGCATAAAAAGGACATAGAAGGAGAAATTGGGATTGAGAAATACCTTGAGATAAATGAAGAGAGTAGGGCAAGAAATGCAGGCAACAGAAGGAGATGATGCATCGTTGTTGAAATTTTGAAGAAGCGACGAAACTTCGTTGGCAACAGTAGTAGCAGTGGCAGGAGAGTACCAAAACTGACTCAGACGCCAATCTTCCTTCAACAATGGCATGGCATTCACACCATTATCATCATCTTCTTCTTCGTTGTTGTTACCTTGTTGTTGTGTTTGTTCGTCGGAGAGGGATTGCGAGGAGAGGTATTCTTGGAGAGCTGCTAATGCGAAGGGACTCAGAGTTGGGAGGTCGTCGTCGTCGTCTTCTTCTTCTTCTTCTGATTTTTGGTCGTCGTTGATTTGGGGAGGAATGGTGGGTGGCGGTTCGTTTTGTAAATCAGTCTCCATTTTCAGCGGCGGGAGTGTGGGACTCTGGGGATACGTCCACTTCGTTGTTATGGAAGACGGCTGCCAATCAATATCTATCTATACTACACTAGATTTTTCCCGTGTAAAGGTGCACGCTGAAACGTAGATGATTCCACAGCTTTAAATAKGRTAAATGTCTAMATATTTGACAAAGTTAAAATTAGGGATGCAAGCCGGGTGGRTCTAATAGGATACCCGTCCCATCTCCGYTGGGTCCGGTTTGATGGGGATGGGAATCGCAATAYCCGCCTCGATCCGCCCCGTTTGCATCCCTAGTTAAAATACAATGTCAAATATACTAATGTAAACAAACATACTAACTATTTTGTGATGTGGATTTATAAGGAAAGAATCCTCACAAATTCAACAAACAAGTGAACAGGTGTTGAAAACTTAAGTGTTTTGATGTGTTTGAAAACTTAAATAATAACTCAATCTTCTTTAAATA
>SNQN01011608.1:3591-18416 GCA_008642245.1 Bassia scoparia | reverse complement strand
GTAAGGTTTTGCTTGTTAAAGCTTGATTTTCTCTTGCTTCTCTTTATTTTTCCTTTTAGATTCCATTCAAATTGTCCTCTGCCCGTCCTTCTCATCAAAACGATCCAACAATCTAATCGCACATATTTCGTCCATTCAAAAACTCAACCTAGATCAAATATCCCAAAATACCAAAGAAACGACAATAAACTAGTCAAAACAGTAGACTAACAACGAAAACACGTAATCAAGACAAATTGTTAATGAAACGAAAACAATCAACCCGAAAATCAAATAATCCCTGAATTCTCAGAAACGAAAGCAAAAAATTATAAATGAAAATCGAAAAAAAAATGAAAAATTCATAGTCTACTGGAAAAAAATATCAACGAAAACGAAAACAAATAAGAAAAAAATTGCAGTGAGGGAAGGTGTGGTATTGACGCAGGGATGAACGAGGGGAGGTTCGTCGAGGTGACGCAGCCGCGTTCGGCGGCAGCATCGAGGGGGAGCCGCGTTGAGGGAGCACTTTGAGAGGAGAGAGAACGAGAGGTTCGAGAGTGTGAGAGTGATGACGAGGAGAGAGAAGAGAGATGAGAGATGTGAGATGTGAAATAGATTAAGAGGAAAATGTAGTAATGAGTGAAGGGAAGCCGTGTGTGAATCTAGTTTTGTGACTATTTTTTATTAAAAAAGAATTTCCATTACCGCCGATCATCTCGGTGTAATTTTTTCATTTTTTAAAATAGAAAGACACGGTTAAATCCCAAAAATATCACGACCGATTATTCGTTCGTCACGACTACCTTTCAAAAACATACGGTCCACGGTGATATATTTGCAGATTTGTTATTTTTTTTCTGCTAATCTACATGTCCGATGAGGAGCTTTACAACAATTCTACACACCGGAATTTCCCGAACCCGATACTATCTCGGTCAATACACCACGATTTTTCCAACTCGGTCCGGTCATACCGACCAGAATACATCGCGTCCGCGTAATTTACCTACGACTATACGCGGTCGTACCTCGGCTCGGTGATGACACCGATTTGTCTCACATCGGCGATAATTTCGGCGGGCCTTACACGATATTATTGATGCTGACCCTGGGTCTCGCCGATGTAGTCCAAGCGCTGTCAGTTCAAACAAGGCTCGTTCAAATTCAAGCTCAAGTCATGACGAGCCGCTAAGCCCATCGATCTCGATCCAATGCTCACATTCTCTAATCATTATTCCGCAGCACTTTTTCAATAGCCCTTTACAACTCAAGCATCTTCAAATTATGTCTTCGAACACAGATACACTCAGACATACCTCTTCCCAAATTCAAAAGACTCTAGCTCAAATCCACCTCACGTCTAGACCCGACCATAGACAAACCACTTAAATTCACAGAAGCTCTCGCAACTCACTCTAGTCTAGAACCGACTAGACCAGAGCCCTTCAAATTTCAAGGACTCTCTCAATCTGTCCTTCGACCCAAACCTAGACGGACCTTTTCAATTCAAAGACTGGCTCCATTCATGTCTTGAACCAGACTCAGACCAATTCAAAGACTCTCTCAGATCATGTCTAGAACCAGACCTTAGGACACCCTTTCAAACTTCATGACTCTGTCAAATCATGTCTAGAACCAGACCTAGACAGACTTAAATTCAAAGCTCTTCAAATCATTGTTACAGACCTTAGACAAGACCTTTCAATTAAGGCTCTCTCAACTCATCGTCTAGCCACAGACCTAAGACAGCCCTTTCATTCAAGGCTTTCTCAAATATGTCTAACCAGCCTAGACGAGCCTCTTCGGATTCAACGATCTTTAAATCAAGACCTTTCCCTCTCTCAAATATCAAGGTTCACAGTTAAGGTCAAACCATTGCATGCAATTTCGGCTTGAAGTAAAACAGGCTATGTCGGCACCAGGTAGTCCTGATCCTGATTAGGGCTATGCGATTTTCAAGTCCAACTTTCATTTCCCGAACGCATGACGCGCCTGCATTCTCCCAGATCAGATCGAACAAGAATGATTGCGAGCGACCAGAGCCGCACGGGAACGGCTACAGGAAAACTAACCTGTCTGCACAGCGGTACGGCGAAAAAGGTGACTCAGGATCGCAGAACTCTGAGTTTGCTCTCCGTCCCAAATCGATCTCGACTCTGTCTTACGAGACTTTACGTCTCTCGCAGACTCAGACTAAACGGGGAAGGCTTCTGTAGACAGCCTAAATGGTCTCCCCAATGAGTAACCTACGTGGATGACACTCTTACCGGTCGTCTGCGATTGTTTTGACTTCGAAACATGCTTTGAACTCACAAAAGTTGGAATACGTGAGGTCATACTCGGAACTATTGAGCAGACAAACAAAGGGCGGCAACAACGAATATTTTTCTTATTTATTTTATTATTTTTTTTATAGATTTTTACAAAATAATATCATTGGTGATCTTGCCAAATTTCCACTTTTCATTGATTCTTCACATTTTTCTTGACGCTACACCACTATTTATAGATTATTTTCTGATATTTTCTATATTTTTCTATGAATCTTTTTATAAGTTCATTTATACGCAGAAATATCAAAAATACAAATACACAACTACTCCGGAAATACGTGAACCTTCTAGCCACCTAAACTCCTTGCTTGGAGAGGCAAGCGTGT
This sequence comes from Bassia scoparia, assembly GCA_008642245.1. NCBI lineage: Eukaryota > Viridiplantae > Streptophyta > Magnoliopsida > Caryophyllales > Amaranthaceae > Bassia > Bassia scoparia. The sequence goes on along the minus strand of SNQN01011608.1, from coordinate 15,775 downwards.
TAGTGTGCGTCGAATCAAGCGATACTATTATGGAAATTAAAATCGGAGGAATCAAAAAACCGGGAGATATCTACGCAGCCTGCCGTATACGCCGCTCCTGCGATATACGACAGCTCTCCTGCGTATACGATGATCCGCTTGATACATTACGCAGGTCTTACGTATATACGCAGGGTTTTTTCCTCCTGTTTCCCTCCGCTATAATACGTGCTTGCTCATTCCGAAAAGACACGATTTTTCAACTGACACACGTCTATTCTATCTTCTCCCCGTCTAACTCTGCGTATCTTCTTATCTCTCATACTCTAAATACCGTTCTTGAGTCTAAGCATCGATGCTGTCTCGATTCAACAGCGAATCAGAGTATAATCTGAATTATCACTAGCATCTTTTTGACGGTCTACTTAATTTTGTTGTCCTTTTAATTTGACTAATTTTATGCGCAGTTCCATCAATCAAACATGTAGAACTCACTTTGTATTTGATTATGTAGAATAACATAGGGTTATGGTTTCACTTTCGTTTATTTCATTGTACTTTTTTTCATTGTTTATGTTTATCTGTGTATCATTTAACTAACATTCTCTTTGTGTTTTTGGTATATCCATTTCAAAGGAATCGTTTTTTCTTTAACTCGTTTTATTCGATTTAAACTAAACTATATTTGATTTCTGTGACAAGGTGAGGATGCGCGTACATATTCGTATATATGGTTTCTATATTAATGTATTTCTCAATGGTGGATGCTATCCAATATATTTATATATATATGTATTCTATCACACTGCTATTATACTGCTTAAACAGACCGGAATTCAACTCTGCGTATCACATAAAGTCGATAATCATGAACGACGTTTCTAGCACTTGTTTATAATGACTAACCAATGAAGCGATCGCTTGTCCAATTATAGACACATTGTTATGTACATATAGCAACTCACCTAATAATATTAGATAGCTTTGCGCTTTCAAGATCAATTCAATAGGCTCTTTGAATTCAATTGTTATGATTTATGGAACTCAATGCAACGAGTAGAGCTGCTTACAATGCGCGATTGGTTCCGTTCAATCTACGTAACCATTCCCCGAACGCAATTTGGTTATGGACCTATTTGTGGGGCACTAGTTTTGCCTCACCAATGTTTCGGGTTCGTGATACCTATATAGGCCACGGTGGAGATCCCTCAATTCGACAACAACACCCCACGATACCACATGGGATTCTGGCTCAATTCCATGCACTGAGCTGAGGTCACGCCCCCCTAGGCGGGCGACGCCCTACAATACTACATTGCAAAATTAAGAAAGGATGACATAGTTTTAGTTACAAATTTACTTTGGTTACTGTGAATGGCTAATAGTTACTGAATAGTAATATGACGTTCTTGAATCTTCATAGTGAAGGAAGGATATTAAATAGACTCATATTGTGAGTTGTAGATGCAATTTTTGCTGCCTATAACTTTAAAGAAGAATTTTGCATTTACTCGAGGCTCCTTCAATTATTATTATTTATGCGCTTGTCTTTTTATGAGGAGGCTATGTACAAGCACTTTCAAATGTGCTGAGATGTTAGGAATTGATTTTCCTTGATTTCTATTTTCATAGTATGGCAGTGTATTATATAACCTAGTAAAATAATTAGCCTATCACCATTATAGCAAAACTAGGTAACATAATAATAATAGGCCATACACCCCCCCCTCAGTGGGAGCATTCAAATCACAAATGCCCAACTTGTCAAGAAGGTACAAAAATTGCTTCTTCCCTAAAGCTTTAGTGAACAAATCCGCAAGTTGCTCATCCGTTTTGACATGAGAAGTAGGAATGACACCCTCCTGAACAACATCTCGAACATAATGACAATCAATCTCGATGTGTTTAGTGCGCTCATAGAACATCGGATTTCGCGCAATATACAACGCCGACTGACTATCGCAAAAGAGCCTCATGGTCGTAGGATGTGCCACACCTAAGCTCTACAACAATGCCTTAAGCCATTTCAGCTCCGCTGTTATTGCGGCCATAGAACGATACTCCGCTTCCGTAGAAGATCGAGAAACCGTATGTTGCTTCTTGGTCTTCCACGAAACCGGTGAACAACCGAGAAACACTAGCCAACCTGTCAAAGAACGTTGGGTTAGCGGACAACTAGCCCAATCGRAATCGCACCAGCCTGTCAAATGTAGATCGCAATCGGCACGCAACAAAATGCCCTGTCCTGGACACCCTTTCAAATAACGCACACACCGTAGAGCCGCATCTCAATGTTGTTGGCGAGGTGTGTGCATAAATTGAGCCAAAATATGCACTGTCTATGCCAAATCAGGGCGAGTGAAGGATAGATAAATCAAACGACCCACAAGTCGGCGATACGTTTACGGATCTGTCAATAGAGGACCATCAACACTAGCAAAAGTGTGGTTTTGCTCAATCGAAAAACTCGTCGGACGTGCCCCTAAGAGTCCTGTTTCTGCAATAATATCAAGAGTGTACTTCCATTGACACAAGAAAATACCCTCATTGCTTCGGGCAACCTCAATACCCAAGAAATACTTCAACAAACCAAGATCTTTCATATGAAAGCAAGAACTCAAATATGATTTGAAATCAGAAATGGCAGACGAGTCATTCCCAAAAATGATAAGATCATCCACATAGACGAGAATGCTAAGCTGAACACCATTACTAGACATAGTAAAAAGAGAATAGTCCGAGTAGGACTAAGAGAATCCGTGCCTCTTTAGAGCACCAACAAGTTTAGCAAACCAACAACGAGGGGCTTGACGCAAACCATATAAGGATTTCTGCAAAAGATAGACAAGACCCGGCGTGGAACCATGGAAGCCTGGAGGAGGCCGCATGTACACCTCCTCATCTAGATCACCATGGAGAAATGCATTATGGACATATATCTGGTGTAATTCCCAATTCTTTGCGGCAGCAACGGCTAGAAAAGCATACACAGTAACCATCTTAGCCACAGGAGCAAAAGTCTCGTTGTAATCAATACCTTCAACCTGGTGATTCCCAAAGATCACAAGACGAGCTTTCAATCGCTCAACAGAACTATCAGAATTATACTTTATTTTATAAAAGCTTGCACCCAAGCGGTTTATTTCCGGGGGTAATTCAGTCATCTCCCAAGTTTCGTTGTCTTCCAATGCGGAAATCTCTTTTTGCATAGCTTCACGCCATCCTTCATGTTTCATGGCCTCCTGAAATGTACGTGGTTCGACACTCGCGTCTAAAGCTGCAATAAATATACGGTGTCGCATAGAAAAGTTATCACAATTCACAAAATGCGCTAAGGGATAAGGAGTACCTGAGGAGCTTGAAGGAGGTGGTGAGGTAGTAGATAGACTCGGAAGATGAATAGTATGTGTGACATAATCACGATGCCAACTCGGAGGATGTCGTTGGCGATCACCACGAGCAAGAGCCACCGGATTACTGTTCACAGGGGTTGCCGGAGTGGGGATCGAGGATGCAAGCACAGGTGAGCTGTGGTCTGCAGTAGAGACCGCAGGGGGGCTGCGGTTTGGGCTGTCCTGACTACCATGCTCAATAACGATTTCCCCTATGGCAAGCACATGTTCCAAATCATCCAARAAATCCAAATCCATCCCAACATCAGTAGCAATCGGATCCTCATCCATCAATTCGGACATAGAAGCAAAAGGAAACTCATTTTCATGAAATATAACATCCCTTGACACAAAAATATCACCCGACTYCAAATCATAAACCTTCCAACCCTTTTTGCCATGAGGGTACCCAACAAACACATACTTCCAACTCCTAGGTGCAAACATATCCCCCTTGGATTTTTTATTATGAGCAAAACAAAGACAACCAAAGACTTGCATTTCATCAAAATTAGGGGAGGTGCCAAATAAAACATCGTAAGGTGTTTTGTTGCCTAATAAACGAGAGGGTATACGATTAATCAGATAAACCGCCCAAGAACGCATTCACCCCAAAACCCAATCGGAAGATGCCCTTGAAACCGCAAGGCACGAGCAACATTCAAAATATGTTGATGCTTACGCTCAACCCGACCATTCTGTTGTGGTGTACCAACACAAGAAGTTTATAGATAATGCCATGTTCATCAAAATAAGGAATCATATGCTTACATTCAATGCCATTATCACTACGCACACATTTCACAGTGACTTCAAATTGGGTCTTAATCATAGCAAAGGAGGAACAAAAAGAAGAATGAACTTCAGTTTTATTATTTAGCAGATAAACCCATACACCACGAGAGAAATCATCAACAATAGTTAAAAAATAGTGCGCATCACAAGTCGAAGGCGTGTCAAACGGCCCCCATAAATCACAATGAATCATTTCAAAAATACGACTTGCTTTATTATCACTAGACGGAAAAGGATCCCTAGATTTTTTAGATTGCGAACAAACATCACAAGCTTTATTTAAAGATTTAGGACCATAACTACCACTAACAGCAGGAAGTAACTTGACCACTCGATCCGACGGATGACCCAATCACCGATGCCACAACTCAAAAGTAGAAATCTCCGGGCTTCGAATCGCACATACTTTAGGAATCCRTCGAAAATAATAGAGTCTATTTATACGTTCACCTCCTCCAATCAAGCTCCCCGAGCGTTGGTCCTGTATAGCACACAAAGAATTAGTGAATCGTACATAACAATTGGAATCATCAATCATTTTAGACACCGAGATTAAATTGCAATTTTATTGAGGGACAAATAAAACATGCTCAAGAATTAATTCGTCCGCTAAAAACACACGACCCTCCTTAGTAGCAACAACTGCGACACCATCGGGAAGGCCAACCAAACAATGGGAAATCGGTGTAACATCCATTAAAGATGATTCATCACCTGTCACATGATGAGAGGCTCCGGAATCAAGGATCCMCGACAATGAAAAATACTCACCAATCATTTTGTCCTGTTGGCGATTATTAATCATATTCAATAATATATTAACATGTTCAGGCTGTAACTCTGAAAGAGAGGTCAGAACACCCCTATCATCAACAGACGAGAGAGGTGAGGCATGAGAAACARTAGCACCGCCCACCGCATGGGCAAGGACCGGGGCAGCAGGGACGGGTCTGCTACGAGAAGGGACAGCAACATAGGACAGAGCAGGAGCGACAGAAGATGCGACCTTCGAACCAGCCTACTCTTGGGACCGTACTTTTCGTGCCACCACTCTTGGTATCCGTGTAAGAGAAAACAACCATCGATGTCGTGACCAGCCCGCTAACAGTGAGAACAAGAAAGTTTGGACTTGTCATGTCACATAACAGAGCCCTTCGTACGAGCAGAATGGACAACAAATACATGGATGTCGTCGCGCTCCCGTTGAACCTTGTTATTTGCAACACCACGAGAAAGCTCCTCCTGAAGAAATGCCTCGTACACGCGGTCCAACGTGGCATAGCAGGGGGCTGCTGTGATAAGAGATTAGTACGAACGGGAGCATATAAGTCATCGTCGATGCCGATGTAAAATTGATGCAAGATCTCCTCTTCCTTGTCCGTTTGATACTTGCCAGCAACATCACAAGTGCACTTGCCACACTCACAACCGTGTGGTGGTTTGAGCCGAGAAAGATCATCGTAATAGCCTTTCAATTGACGACAATCAGTGATGGCAGCCCGAAGTTGTTGTAGTCGAGGGCCATTAGCGATGCAATAGCGTTTGTTCAAGTAATCCTATATATATTTTATTCGCTTCGTCGAAGTACGGAATTGAGAGTGCAAGTTTAACATCAGACAAACGTAAAATCCACGAGACTAACATAGAATTAATCGTTTCCCAATCAAGAAGCTTCTTCGGCTCCGACGGTTTAGAAATCGTACCATCAACAAAGCCATATTTCCTTCTAGATTTCAAGGATAACGTGATCGCCCTTTAGAATCACGTGAGTGATGAGATTGTCGGGTTGATCGCCGGTGCCAAGGTAGAAAGGGGAGGTGGGGTCTTGTTTACTGTGGTCACCTTCAGCCATGTCGTGAAACACGAAATAGCGGTAGAGTATAAGAATAGTGAACAGTAGAATGATAGTGATTTAGAACAATAAAAGTATAGAATTATAGAAGTAGAATGAAGTAATAGTATGCTACAGATCAAATCAGTAGCGGTAGAATAAGAAAAAAATTCAAATTTTTCTAGGGTTTGTGAGGTTTGACGGCTCCGATACCATGTTAGGAATTGATTTTCCCTTGTTTTCTATTTCATAGTATGGCAATGTATATATATATATATACAACCTAGTGAAAATAATTAAGGGCCTAAATATTCTATAGCCCCAAACTAATGATACATACATAAATAATAAACCTAATATTGATATTTGTAGATTTTTTCATGAATGTGTATTGTTTCCTATCTCATTTATATTTATGTGCCCCCCTTTTTTTAATAAACAAATGTGGGTTTCATTGCAATTAAAAATTTACATAAATATAGAAAAGCTGGAGGGAAAAAATGTAGTGGGATATGAAAAATAGGAGATGGAAAGTAAATGGGGAGCCCCATAAATGTGGGTATGAAAGTGTCAAATGGGAAGGTTTACAATGAAGTTAGTGGAATAATGTGGACTGAAGATTATGAAAGAGATAACTAGGAGCCTCATAAATGTGGATAGGGGTGAAAGTAATTCGATAAAAATCGAATACCAAACCAAATCAAACCGTATTTATAATTTGATTCGGTTTTTCTTTAAATTTGGTTTGGTTTGTTTGAAAATTAAAAAAAAAACGATTTACGATTTGGTTTCGGTTTGAGGTTTAAAAAAACCAAAAAATCAAAAACCAAACCGTAATTATGTACTTATGAAATTTTTGAATATATGGGCCTTATTAGTCAATATCCCAATAAGACTATAACAAGGTTGCCACTTAAAACTTAAAAAAGAAAACCCTAATTCCTGGTCTTAAATCAATAAATAACCTTATTTGAGGTCTTTAACTTGTGATTTAAATTTTGAAAAATGGAATAGATCGGTTTGGTTTGGTTTAAACCGATTTATTATATTTAGTTGAAAATTTATGGCTTGATAATTTGGTTTCAAATGAAAAAACCGAATTAATTTGGTTTGGTTTGGTTTGATTTCAATAATAGTTTGGTTTGGTTTTGTTTTCAATTTCCAAAACCAAATTTTTACGGTTTGGTTTCGGTCATAAACCAAACCGTATACCGAACTTTCACCCCTAAATATGGATGCTCTAAGAGATATTTATACTTGTACGGCTATAACCGTAGAGTATACCATTATTTTTTCATGTTTTATCAACCAAATTTTGGAGGCATCCCACATTCCCACCCAAAAACACGATTAAATTGTGTTGGCAACTTGGCAAGTGGGTTCCTCACATACGTACTTTTTTTTTGTGACGAGACACATACGTACTGGAATTGGTTACTCGATTAAAAGGTAATGTATTCCTTGTATAATAAAATTTTCGTAACAGTTGACTTTTCACGTATTTTAAGGAAAAAAATTAACCTAATAAACGATCAAATTAATCAAAATAATTTTAACATAACGAAGAATAAGATGATAGGTTTATTGTGTTGAAATTGTTTTGATTAATTTGATCGTTTAGTAGGTTAAATCTCTTCCTCAAAATACGTGAAAAGTCAAATGTTACGAGAATTATTTTACGGAGGGAGTATAATATATTATTATAATTCTTAATATGGTCAAATTTGTGAATTTATAATAATATTACGAGCAAATCGATGTAATAAATGTTACTTCACCCGTTATTATTTATTTGCACTATATACCATAAATGGATATATCAAATTATTTGCACCATTTCTATTTTAAACATGTACACCTCATCAAATATTTAATAACCCTCCCTTAAATTACATTTATTATTATTCTTCTTACTTTCAATTTCATCCATACAAATATTCACCACTTGCAACTTTCAATTAAATATTTTTCAACTTGTACATAACTCCACTATCACTGGTACTCTCCTTAAAAAATCATAAAATTTGTTATGGTGCAATTAAATAAAAACGAAGGTGGTAGATTTTATCAAATTTTGACTATAGCCCAACTAATTCCGCGATATCAATTTCCGCGACTAATTCCGCGATAATTAAGGTAGAAAGTTGAAATTAACTTTACAACAACCTATAATAAATGTGAGTCTGACTTTACAGCCAGATTAGTCGTTTAGTTAGCTACCGTCTAAAATCCTATTAGTCCTAGACTCCTACATGTTTATTAGGGAAAAATTGACAATAAATACCTAGTTTTGTGATCATTTTGAAAATAAATACCTAGGTTTGCTTTTATTTTACTTAAATATCAACTTTTCAAATTTTTTTTGTGGATCACTACCAACTAACGGAATCTCACTCATTTCCTTCTTCCTTTTTCACTGTTTTTTTTTTCATTTACTTCTTTGCTTTATTTTCACCTTTTCTTTATAGAAATAGCAATAGGATTCCAGTATTTGCAAATTCTCATGAAGGAGTGGAAATGGTCATTGTTGCTGCCCTATTTCAATCGCACAACAGAAAAAGGGTCCAAACCCTTTCTTTCTTCTCCCCTGAACCACGCCACACCTGCCACCTTCGCGCCGCCCCGCCATCACCGCCGCTCCTCTCCCCTGCTGCTCCTGGTTGTCGAACAACCAACAAGAAAAACTAAATTAGCAAGTTAATTTCATTATCAATTAATTTGGGGATTTTGATTAATTGGGGTCTTTTGGAATTTGAATTTTGTGATTTCGGGTTCATTTTTGTGACTTCAGATTTGGGATTTTGTGGGTTTTTTTTTTTTTTTTGCTTGAGATTTTGGGCTTTTTTGGTTGAATTTCCTTCTTCCAATTCTTCACCCTCTCTTATATGTTGGTGCCATTTAAATCGAGTGAAGCAACAATATGATGGTTGAATTGGGTTTTCAAAATTTGGGTTTTTTCCCCTATTTTTGTGGTGGTTGCGACTGCATTGTTGGCCTGGTTGTGGCAGCYGTGGCAGTTTTCAAGGTGGTGTTGCGTATGGAAAGGYTGTAGAGGGTGGAAGAGGGAAGATAATGGAGGGACCCACTGTATTTAACAGCAATACTAACRRAAATTGCAAATTTCTGTTAGATGGTAGTGATTCACTAAAGATTTGCGAAAACTAGGTATTTAAGTAAAATAAAAGCAAACCTAGGTATTTATGTTCAAAATGATCTCAAAACTAGGTATTTATTGTCAATTTTTCCTAATATTAGTGTAAAAAAACTGTAAAGTTTTATTCTTACCGTCTTAACAGTCTTAACTCCTATTACAGTACCTTGCTGTAAGTTTTATTTTTAACCTTATGATATTATGTACTTAAACTTGTTATTCATTCATTACCAATAGCCATGTTCTTGTTTTGTAGCCATTCTCATCTTATGAAAATTCTTCTACTCAAGGTAGAACACAACTAGATGACTACGTGGGTGAGCATAAATTGGATCCCTTGTCTGATTTGGATCTTCTTGGTTGGTGGAAGGATAATGGTACTTCCTCCGTTTCAATTTAGGAGCAACTTTCAAGTGCGTTCGAATTCCTAGACGAAATTTACAAATTGTGTTTATGAAGTGTAAAGGACTATATTAGCCTTACTAATAAGAGAAAGAAGAAAAGAAGATGTTGACATTAGGCTTTATAGTAAGGGTAAATTGGTCATTTCATTCAAAATTTCTAACTAAAGGTGGAAAGTAAATGAAAGTTGCTAGTAATATGATATTTCCTTAAATGGCAAAAGTTGCTAGTAAATTGAAACGGAGGAAGTAAAAGGTTTCCACAAGTTGCAAATATGGCAAGAGATTTGTTAAGTATTCCAATTACCACTGTTGCTTCTGAGTCGAGTTTTAGTTTAGGAAGTGGGATACTAACAAAATGAAGAGCTTCTTTACTACCAGAGAGTGCCGAGACTTTAGTCACGACTCGGAGTTGGCTATATGGATTTGATGTCGAAAAAGGTAAATTGACTTCTTTTCTCTTTCTTTTTTTTTACATTTTGAGAAATATAGAGAATCATAACTAATTAATTACTTTATCATTTGTTTGAAGATAACAATTCTCTTGAAATGCCTATTTTGTGTGATCCAAATAAAGAACCCCAAGTTATCGATGTAGAAGAAAGTGGAGTTGAAATTGTTGAAGAAGAAGATGATGATTTTTAGCAAATGTTGTCTTAGATTATTAAACATTAAACTATGATCAACTTTATTAATTGTCGTACTTTGTTGTACAATTTTTTCAGTTTTATGTAAACTATAATATGCTGATTTTTGTTGATGTGAAGACAAAATTGGGATGCTAATTTTCATGTGTTAAAGTGTTGCTCCATATTTCTATTTTATAAAGTAATGTTAATGCAGGTGTGTTATGTCTTCAAATGAAACATGCAAAAGGAAAATAGAGACATATCTTGCATTTGATTGATAATTATTTGTTAATTTCAAATTGATTTATGGGTTTAATGTGAACTTGTGAAGTCATATAGTGTCATACACTTTTTAATTATTTTTTATCGCTATAAGTACATATTATCGTTGATAAAAATCGTTCAAAAAAGTCCCAAAATCCGTTGGGTCAATCCGAACCCGGCAACTTAGGGCTTTGAACAAGGCAGTCAAAAAACGAAAATATTTTTATATAACCCGACCCAACCTGTTTGGCAGGTCTAACTTTAGGTATACTAAGGGCCTGTTTACTTCAACTTAATTTCAGTTCAGCTTCATTCAGTTCTTCATCCAATTTCTCTCTCTCATAAAATATTCAATTCAGTTCAGTTTAGTTTAGCTCCATTCAGTTCAATTCAGTTGATTTCAGTTAATATAAACGGATCCTAATTATTTTTAAAATACAATCCTTTTAGGTATACAATCTTTTTTTATTATGGAACTCCTAGGACGCCATATTTATTGAAAAACTATAATTATTCATGTATGATCAGTTCCCCTAATGTATTCAAACTGAAATTTTCATATAGGAAATGTTTGATTGACCCTAAGGGTTGACAATCCTTTAGACACAATAAAATAAAAAATAATTTATCTGTAATAAATTAGAAAGAATTAGTATAAAATTGAAAGCTTCAATGTATTTTAAACCAATAAAAAGCCAATGATAAGAAGGTTGCCAACCCTAAGAATTAGTCAATCATAGTCCATTCGTACACCCGAAAAATTTAAGGAGTTCCAACTTCCAACTTATTAAAAGTTCAAAATAATTATTGGTGTGCAATGCACACCATAAAWTTTTCCTAAATCATGTGGACTCTGGTCCGTGTTTGAGTGGATATTCGACTCCTACTAACATTATTAATATGGAGTAATAAAACTCATGTGGTGAACCCGTGTTTTCGGAAATTTTATACAATGACCTTGTCACTATTTGAAATCTCCATTATAGTCCTAAGAAGGCTAAGAGTATTAGCAATGGTGAGTTGCTAGTTGCTCAATACCACAACAAGAAAACCAACGATTACCGACCGTCTGAAATAAACCTAAAACGGTCGGTAAAAACGCGGAGACGGTCGGAAATAGYTTTACCGACCGTCAACGGTCGGTAACGGACGGTCGGTAATATAGGGTTTACCGACCGTTAAACGGTCGGTAATTTTTTACCGACCGTATTTACCGACCGCAACACACAAGGCCGAGTCAAAGTCAAATAAGGGGTTACCGACCGCTTGACGGTCGGTAAAAGTCAACAGACTCAGAATATTGACTTTTACCGACCGCCTAGCGGTCGGTAATCCTGAATGTACCGACTGCTTGGCGGTCGGTAAAAGTCAACATTCTGAGAATGTTGACTTTTATCGACCGTCAAGCGGTCGGTAATATTGAGCAGCTTTTTTTTTTTGTAATAACGTTTTTATTTACATATCCCAAAATTTACTTACTTCTTTTTATGAAAATAATATTTCATATTTCATATTATTGATACATGAAACAACAATGATATTATTAATATAAAATAATCATGATATTATTGATATAACACAATTAACAATATACAAACAATCTGAAATTGAAATTACATATATTATATATATAATACAAATAAATTACATTTACATATCTCAATGAAAAATTCCTTTCACAATGAATAATCTCTAATCAAAAACTCAATAATTCTTCTATTGCTCTTGAATTGCTCATGAGC
>SNQN01011607.1:0-17871 GCA_008642245.1 Bassia scoparia | reverse complement strand
CWMGSTYMAGATTGGCKCTRGTGCACTRCCTATGTAACYAACWCTTAAGCTTGATGCCCRTSCCCACCATGAYRCGCGACTGYGTGCCYTACAAAGCCGTAATGGTTTAGACCTCCTTTGATCATCACAACGGGCTGGATGTGTTAAGGATCGTTCTAAGCCTAGTCATGGGACCCTCTTGGACACCTAGACCGACCAGTTCAAAAATGTAGCAACAGACTTTAGGTGGCTGGATTGTTTCTTTTTCATTTTGCATATAGGGATCATAATAGTGTGACAACGTGTTATGTGTTTTTAGCTAACTAAGGACCTTAGCTTTGCATATTAAACAACAACGAGTCATGTACGAGTTGTGTAACAGTCTCATATATTAAGGCGTCGTAATGTAAAAATGGTTGTAAACTAGAATCGTTTAGGCTTTACGTCTTTTGCATAGCACAATTGTAAACGGGCGCCAAAAAATCGAAATTCGCCTCAAAAAGAAATATTGAAAAAATTGAAACAAAAATCGGAAAAGGCAAAAAAAAAGAAAAAAAAAATTAAAAATAAATAAAGGCGAAAAAAGAATTTTGGCGTTCTTGCATTTTCAATTTGAGTCAAGTCCATAGGCAAGGAATGATCACTATTAGTCCATGCATTGTGTCTAGTCAAGGAAGCAAGTCATGCATTGTTTCCCAAAAATCGAGTCTAATACACTCTCATGTAGGATGGTGTCATCTACACGGCAACTTCGTAGGTCAGCAAGGCTAGCTCGTGAGGAACTACCGATCCCTATTCTTTTGCACAAAAGAGATGTTCAACACCTCAAGTCTAGGTCCTCCGATTCCTCCCCTCAACAAATGGGTGAAGAAAGCAGCAACACTCGCGACAACATTGAAATGCGATCCTCCATTAACACGATGCATACAAGGCTTGCTTCACTCGAGCAGACAATTGACCCAGAGTTCAACCTAGTCAACATGGTTCTCAACAATATGGCTAATGAACTTAAGGTCCTCAAATCTAGGGTTCACTAATTAGAAGCAACGAACAAAGCACTAGCACAACATACCATTGGTGGCCCTTCACCAATCAAGACTCAAATTAGGGGACGACTAAGATTTCGAAAGAGACGCGAGTACACTACTTTGGGGACAAGACATGGTTGATGACGACCACCTTCCTATCCTTCTTGAGGGTAAGAAGCCCAACATCTGAAGCAAAGCAGTCACTCGTAGCACACGTATTTCACAACAAAAGGCAACATGAGCAAGAGTCAATAAAGTTCTAGCATAGGCTGAGTCGGAGAGTCCCTCCACCTAGATTTACATTTTCCTTTCTTTTCCTTTTTGTTGAGTCTATGTCAATTAGGAATAGAGTCTTGTCATCTTATTAGCCTTCCACAATAATAAAAGTTCTTTTTCTTTTTTCTTAGACTTTCATGTGCTTCGACTTCAATGATGAAATGTTAATTAACACATGACCTCACAAAAACAAGAAACAAAAAAATGGAAAAATGAAAAAACAAAAAAAGAATAAATTGGACATGCTCGAGAGGCATTCCTTCATAGCTCCCAAATATATCCTTCTCCCTTCATGCACCCTATCAAAAGTATAAATCAAAGCAAAATCTCGTGCAACCCCTTTTGAGCCTTCTTATACAAACAAAGACAAAAGAAGCCGATTTCTTTCACACCTACATCTTCCTACCCTCCATAGTGATAAAGTCTAGCCCAGCTTCACACCTTACAAAGTCCACAAAAAAAAAATCAAAGTAAAAGCAAAGGCGAATATGCATTACAGCAAGTTTTCCAAAAGCCTCACACCCCACACCAAGCCTACATTACAACCCAAAAAGCCCTCTCCAAATAAGCATTGTCCTAGCCAGGCTAGGCCGATTCCCCACAAGGTTCCGTCCTAGAAAAAATGAGGCATCACTTGCACACACAACCTCACGAACTACGATCGGTCTGATTCCACTTGGATACGTAGGTAGCCTCTTCCCGAGGTTCGACCAAATTGATAAATGAAAAGAGATCATCATCGTGTTAGTTTGCTGTTTTCTTGAAGTCTGAAGCACAACTTATCTTTACTCTAAAACTTGACATAGGCTCGAGTTTGAACCAGCATCTCTTACCCAACCATATCAATCCTCTCATCTTGTCACCCCTAGTCACAAATTGAGTCCTTTTTGTTTTGTAGATCCCTTGCCTTTCTTTCTACAACCCTTATGACTCTCTTACTCATCCTAATGCAATCATGTGGTCAGGCTCTTACTCATGTAGTCACAATTGCACATCAGTCAGCTTCAACAAGCCGTGGGGGGCTTTGGCTTCAACAGTGTCATGTACACTGCAACAAAAGTCTACTTCTCAAAGCTTGGGGGACTTGTATCGTCAAACAAGTCCTCATTCCTTGTTCCTTTCTCGAAGGAGCAGAAAAACTTAAGTTCCTTGCTTGAATGGTCAGGAAAAAAATTTAGAAGCAGCAGACATGGCACATCAATGGTTACTCCAATAAGGTTGGGGGGCTTGCAGCTTCATTAGAGTCTCCATGCATACAACTCTACAAGGCATGGTCACGGTTCATTGAGGGACTTACATTGGTATAAGAGATTTCATCCAAGCAACTTGCTCTCTTCCCGAGGGAGCACCAAACTTAATAAGTCCATGACTTAAGTATACATCTGTGCTACATGTTGAGCCACAACCATGCATCCATAGGCCAATTGCCTCACTACTAGTGCCCGACAAGTTTTGCAATGATCTTCGCACTACCACTCTGAGTCATTAGGGGCTTACAACAAAAGAAGCAAGCTCCTTACGTTTGAAGCACATTCAACTTCAGCAAATCAAGTACCTTGTGCGCTTCCTATGTTGAGAAGATATTCATCACCATGCTCTTTGACAAGCAACAAATTCATGTCCATGACTTGAGTCAACACCGTGTCTCGACATATCAAAATTGGGGGGGCTCATAGTAGAAAGGGAAGACCTACAGGCAGCTCATGACATTTGCATGATCACTCTTGAAGCGTAGAGCATGGAACTACCAATGAAGATTCAACAACACATTAGGTCCAAGTACTAGTCGACCTTACAACTAAAACAAGTTCAAATCTTCTCAACACCGCAAAAGGCTCTAAACATTAAAGCTCCCATCACCGCAAAGGTTCATGTACAACACCATCACAACACAAGAGGCCCTTCAACGTAATTTTGGGAGGCTACCATTGCACTAATGATAGCCAAGCAATGCCTCTTTCTATACAACTCGCAAAGGAAGCTTTCATTTCAACATCTTGGGGGGCTTGAGCCCAAAACTTTAGTCAAGAAGGCTTTATCTTTCATGTACTTTCAAAAACTACATTAACTTGTATTTTCTTCCTTGACTAAGCGATTATTAAAGTTCACCTTCCATAAAATTTTGCATCATAGTCCTTGCGTATTAGGTCTAAGTCGAGTTAACTTGAGAGTCCATGTTCAAAGCACAAAATTGCAAAAGAAGCAAAGTTAATGCACCGTGTCGTATGTAAGTTGCATGCATAGAGTCAGTCAGCTCATAGAAGCACCAATGCAAAGTCAAGCAACTCAACTCAAAGTTAAGGAATCTAAGCGAGTCCTAAAAGAAACCAATGCAAAGCTAGGATCCACCTTTAAGTGCAATTTTTGCAGGTACATAGCCAGGGGGCTAACCCCAAAGAGAAGCTAATCACGTTATCACTAGCATCTCGCAACTCGGCAAAGTCAAACTTCGTCTAAACTACAATCCAGCTTCTCACATCAGCAATGGGTTAGGGTATCTATGCAGGCATTAGGCTCCTGATCTAACAAAAAAGGACTGGCTTCCTGAGCCAAACATAACGTTCTAGGGGGCTAACTTCTAGACATCAAGTGGCTCTGCAGAAAAATCATTTAGTGGGTATTAATATAAGTACAGGAATGCCCTATTCCTCCTCAAAGCTCAAAGCACCAACATTGCAAAACGACCTACCATGATAACCATGCATTTGCAAGGAATAATTACCATAATCCAAAGCAAAGTAGAAACAAAAGTCAAATCAAAAAAGTCAAAATCAAAGAATCCCTAGTCGAGGTACAGAAGATCCCCAGTAGCACAACAACACCATCCTCAGCAATAACTTCTGAAAAAGACACCACTATACAACATTAAGAGAAAAGTCTTACTTGATGGCTTAGCCGAAGGAGACATGAGTAGGCACCAACAAAAAATATTGATATACGCGATCGTGGCTATACGCGATGTTAAGTTTCCTAGAAGGTGGCACCGGAAAGGATTTAAGCAGGCATAAGCAAATCAAGCAGGCACCAACAAAAAATATCGCTATACGCGATCGTGGATATACGGGAAGTTAAGTTTCCTAGAAGGTGGCACCGGAAAGGAGTAAAGCAGGCAAAGGATACGAGCAGCATTCTCTTGGACAAAAGCACTGAAGAGGAGGTAATCTTGGACGGGGGCACCGAAAGAGATTGGTTATTGAAGAGTATTTTTGGAAGACTAGCCGAGAAGGGATAAAGCTCGAGTCGGATTCTCAAGCGAGGATGAAGGTGTATGAAGAGGTTGTGCTCTCTCACATCAAGAGGTTGTGCTCTCTCACATCAAGAGGTTGTGCTCTCTCACGATGGTGCTAAAGAGTTTCCGCTCTCTCACATTGAAGAGGTTGTGCTCTCTCACAATGAAGAGTTCGTGCTCTCTCACAATGGTGCTAAAGAGTTTGTGCTCTCTCACAATGAAGAGGTTGTGCTCTCTCACAACGAAGAGTTCATGCTCTCTCACGATGGTGCTAAAGAGTTTGTGCTCTCTCACGATGGGACCAAAGAGATTGTGCTCTCTCACATCAAGAGTTTGTGCTCTCTCACAATAAAGAGGTTGTGCTCTCTCACAACGAAAAGTTTGTGCTCTCTCACGTTGGTACTAAAGAGGTTGTGTTGTGTCACAACACCAAGACATGATTAAACCTAAAGGGGTTGTACTCTCTCACAACAGCTAAGACGAAATTAAAGTTAAAGACGTTGTGCTCTCTCACAATGGCTAAAAAGGAATTCAAATCAAAGAGATTGTGCTCTCTCACAACGGTTAAGATGGAACAAGACTAAAGAGTGTGTGCACTCTCACATAAAGTGATCATGCTCTCTCACGAAGAGAAAGATGAAACTAGGCCCACAAACGATGGTGAAAAGAGGTTGTGCTCTCTCACAATGGCGAAAAAAGAGTGTTCTTGCTCTCTCACGATGACAGAAGCAAAGCTAAAAGATAGATGCAGGCACGGACACAATTTCCCCATGAAGTCCAAAATGCAGGCACCGAATAGGATAAAGGCAGACAACAGCAAAAGCACGCACACCAAAATCCCCAGTGAACACAAGAGCACTAATGGAGATGAAAGCAAGCATATTAGCAAAGAAAGCAACATCAACACAAGGACTAATAGACATGCATCAAGTAAGCTAGCAACAACAACCACAGAAGTAGGTACCGGTTACTTTGGCTTTCGTTTTATGAGACTTTCGTCTCTACAAACTTAGCCAAAGTGGGGGCTTCTATGGATACCTACATTTTCCCCTAGCCCAAGACGACTGATGGTAAGACACCTCTTGCAAGACACAAGCTGAATTGAGAGAGCTAGGGCCCTAATAGACACTAAAAAGGCAAGTTGTCATTACATTGGGAATATTTACCTATACAAAGCACCCTTAAAAATGAGTTTTAATTTTCAAATGATTTTAACTTATTTTTAGACATTTTTCTAGAATTTGTCAAATTTTTCTGAATTTTTCTAAACATTTGTTGCATTTTTAGGAATTTTCAGCAATTTAATTAAATTTGCAATAATTAATTAAATTATGAAAGCAATTCTAAAATGCGTGAAACTTTGACACAACACACTAATTTTACAAGGAATTTTATGCATATTTTTCTATAATTTTTGGAGTTATGGAAAATTAGCTATGAATTTCCGAAGAAAAAACGCACACCCGAGCAAAACGTCTCATTTCGGGAGCTTCGGGACCACACCCGAGCGTGGGGCCCAAACGAATATCTTCCCAAGTCAATCAGTAATTTTGTGTCAAAATTTCGCGATCAAATAAAATCAAATGATATTTTATTTCGATTTTATATTATACACAATCTCCCTATTTAAGGCAAAACGAAACAGCCAAAATCAGGCAAATACTGGGCGCAATTGCTCCCAGTTTTGGGCGTAATTACGCCTAGTTTTGGACGCAATTGCGCCCAGGTTTGGGTGTAATTACGCCCAATTTTGGGTGTAATTACACCCAGTTTTGGGCGTAATTGCGCACAGTACTTGCCTTTTTGGCCAATTTCAGCCTTTGGCCTATAAATATAGGTCGACCCCCCTTCATTGATATCATCGACGCCTCATTTGCACTTCTTAAACGCTCTCTCTCTCTCTCTCTGCAGTTTTCTCTTCTCCTTCTCTCTTTAAAACACATCTTTGCATTCAAAATTCAAAAGCATTCATACATTCAAAGCATTCAAAAACACAATCAAAAGCATTCTCAAACACATCAAACACATGTCAAAACACAATCACGCACCCATTCATGCACTCATATGAGATCTTGTCTTGATCTCAAGTTTTTTGTTCGATTTGGAGTTCAATTTTGGTTTGTTCATGTTCGTACAAGTTCGCCAGGGTCCCAAGCATCGTTCTCATTCATTAGCACCGTGTTGCAAGTTAAGTTTGAGGCTAATGTCTCAATCTCTAAACACCCTTTTGCATGCTTGTAAGAAATTGACTTTCTATGTAATTGGCATATGATATTGATTAACAACTATTCGACATGAATTAAAATCAAACTTAGGAACAACTTTTAATTCTTGTTGAATGCTTGTATGCTTGCAAATCACACTATTATTATGTCTTAAACAAGATTGGCAAATTGCATGTTCTCACGCCTAATAAGACTAATTCTTGGACAAATTGGCTTTTAGGCACCCTTTAATACTGATCTAAATAACACATGTCGCAACAACAAATTAGTCTTATTTGCATTTATTTATGTTAAGCAACCAACATAGTAATTTGCATGCTTAGGGTTAAAACGAAAATTTGTTTGTTGTTGTCTTTTTTACAATGGACTCTCAATGACCGAGTAGAGGCCGCTAGATGTGGGGGGTGCTGTGCACTACTTCACCTTTACCCTTGTCCCCTAATCCAGACCTTTGGTGCACTACCAGACATGGAGTCTTTCGCCTTGCTTTATGCAATTATAGGTAAGGCTTAAAACAGGTTCCGTAGCTTCCCGAAAGCAGTGCGGTGGCAACTTCACTACTCGTCTCGAGTATAAACACACTTCTCCAAGCATACTCACACTATTCAACAGCAAGAATTCAATTCTAGAAAAATCTGAGTCATCAACTAATTGTACCCCCCGGAGAAGAGGGACCAAACCTAGTCCGGCCCGGTGACGCCCAAGCGCCCGTACACAATCAAAAGGCTTACTTAAGGTGATCGGCTGGTACACAAACCCTAAACTTTTGCACGTACAATCTAAGCATACTTTACGTAAATTCATTCTCTCTCTAAGTCCTTAAACCTAGAAAGAACCCTAATACCACATAGGTCTTACTCTCATTCTAAGCGTGTTAGGCTAATTGTTTTTTAGAGACAAAGTGTTTGTATCTGAGAATTTTGTGAGTTTAGATTGCTTAGGAAGTTAATTGGGGATCACCTTCATTTAAAACATCATAGTTGGTGATTGAGTCAAACTTCCATAGGTGGAAGTTGGGGAATCATCTTGTGCATTGGTGCATAGGTGATTGAGTGTAATGCTTTTGTGTTTCTGTGTTGATTAGTAAAAGAGTGAGTGAGTGGAGAACGTACACTTATTTTTTTTTTTGTAAAAAGGTAAGTATTATTTAAAAAAATCAAAGACAAAATAGAGCACAAAGGCTAAGAGCCACAGAGTCCAAACTGATTACAAAGGACAAACAACACAAAGGGGGGAAGCAAAAGCCAGAACACATCCTAACACAAATTACAAAACCAGGAAAGACTTACACCATTCTAACTGAACTCGACTCACTTTCCTAGGCAGCATACATTTCACTCGAATACTAACATCATGCAAAAGCTGGTGAATACACCTCGAAGGAGCCTTAATGCTATGATTCCATACAGCTTGATTCTTTTGTTGCCAAATCATGTATAAAAGGCCAGCATAGCAAGCAAACAAGATATTTCGCCGGAACTTGCTTTTAGTCTGTAGAAGGCTCTATAAGCAGCAGCCAAGATCATCAGCAATAATGGGACTAGCCACAACAGAGGATAGCAAAGCACAGCAAGCTTTACTAAACTGACACTCGAAGAATAGGTGACGAATAGTTTCATCCTCCAAACCACACAAAGGGCAAGAAGCATCCTTCACTATCCCGAATTTCTTGAGAGTATCCTTAACGCGAACTATTTCCCAAAGAATCAGCCAACAAATGAACCGATGCTTGGGAATATTTAATCTATTCCAAACCCAAGAACACCAAGCAACATCTGGATGTTTTGTAAGAAGCCAATGATACCCACTGGACAAAGTATAACCCTGTGGTCTATCCTTCTAAACATCTCCAGTAAATCCCATTTTCAACTCCTCCTTCACTTTCCAAATCTACTTCCAAGTCCAAGGAGCAGAAGTAGTGCAAGGAGCTCTTTTCCAATTTCGCCCTTTAATATATTTATGGTTAATTCATTGGAGCCAAAGACTATCCTTTTTCGCAGCAAGGTTCCAGACTTGTTTACCTATAACAGCTTTGTTCCACGGGAAACAATTCATAACTCCTAACCCCCCCCCCCCTTCTTTCTTTGGTCTACAAATAATGTCCCAAGCTACTGGAGGAGTCCTAGAAAAGATGGTTTTGCCATCCCAAATGTAGTTTTTACAAATAGCAGTGACTTGGTCGAGAACAGTTTTAGGCAAAATAAAAATGTTAGCCCAATAAGCATGCAGAGAGAGGAGCACCAAAATTAACCAATTGAGTTCTCCTAGAGTAGGAAAGAGACCTGCTGCTCCAAGAACTGATCCTGGCTGTAATCTTGTCCACCAAAACTTGGCAATCTGCAATAGACAATTTCTTACTACTGACATTGACACCCAAGTACTTGAATGGCAACTTGTCTTCTGTGAAACCAGACTGAGCAATAATTTCCTGTTTCTCCTACAATGGAATGTAGCAACAATAAATATTCGATTTCCAGAGTTTGCAACGAGACCTGAGGCAGAGGTAAAAGCCAAGCATCTCAGAAGCAGCTCAACTGAAACCTTGTCACCATTGCAAAAAACAGGATTAAATCATCAGCAAAGACGAGATGATTTAATTTCAAAGACTTGCACCTAGAATGAAACTTGAACTTCTTATTGTCCCCCAAGGAGTTAAGGAGTCTAGAGAGGTACTCCATGCACAAGACAAATAAGAGAGGAGACATAGGATCCCCTTGCCGCAAACCTTTCTGACCTTTGAAAAAACCTTCCAAACCTGCATTGATGTTAAAAGAGAAGGAGTGGTGACACATTGCATAATCAATCAATGAAAATGAAGAGGAAAGTGGAAAGTTGTCAACATCTCATCCAAAAAACTCCAACTCACTGAATCATAGGCTTTCTTGATATCAATCTTAAATAAACAACTACTAGGAGAGCTGCCTCTGCCATATTTGGAAACAATATCCTGAATGATAGTGATGTTGTGAATAATCTGCCTCCCTCCAATGAAACCAGTCTGATTCTGAGCCACCAAGCTAGAAAAGAACACCTTTGAGTCTACTGCAAAGCATTTTGGTGATGCACTTATAAATCACATTGCAGCAAGCAATAGGACGAAAATCCAACACAAATTCAGGCTGATCAACTTTGGGAATCAAAGTGAGAGAAGTGCAATTCAGTTGCTTGAGTAACTGACTAGTCTCCAAAAATTGCAGCACAATAGTAGAAACCTCCTCACCTATAACACCTGATGATTTCTTGAAAAAGGTACTATTATAACCATCAGGCCCAAGGGCCTTGATACCAGGAATAGAAAAAATAGCAGATTTCACATCCTGAGTAGTGAAAGGAATGCACAACACCTCCTGTTGCTCCGAAGTAAGAATGTCCCCCTGATGAATAATCTCAGCATGAACATGAGTTCTAGAAGACTTCGTAGTACCCAATAGGCCCATATAGTACTCCAAGAAAGCATGGCTAATCCCCTCTTGAGTATCACAAATCTGACCATGCACATCCTTGACAATCAAAATCGGCTTCAGATATTTGTGTCTTCTAATACACCTATGGAAATAAGTTGTATTTTCATCTCCCATCTAAAGCCAGGAACTTTAGCTCTCTATTGCAGAAAAGAGTAATAGACCTCTCGAGCTGTCTGAAAAGAAGCCAAAGCTTGCTCCTCATTTTCTCTGCAAAATGAATCATGAACATTCATTTGGAGTAGCCTCTGAGCTGCTAAAAGATGATCTTTGGCCTTGTAATAACAAGCCTCAATGTTGGAATAAGACTGATGATGCAAAACTTTCAACCTATGTTTGAGCCCCTTCAATTTTTGGACAACACAGAACATGGAAGAGCCTGCAATATGCACTGACCAGCTATCCTCCACAGTCTTCAAAAACTCCTCTGAAAGCGCCAAATAATCCAAGAACTTGAAAGGTTTCCTACCAGAGGCAAGCACTTTCCTGAAATGCAGAACACCAGGAGAGTGATCCAGCCAAAGCTCAGGGAGAAAGTGAGCACAAGAGTCAGGAAAACTGACAAGCCAATCATCATTCACCAAAATTCGATCAATATTTGACAAAACTTTGGCTAAGCCACTCTGTTTATTAGTCCAAGTATAAATATTACCAGTCTTAAACAAGTCATGCACACCACAGAAATTCACACACTCCTTGAACATCTTGATTTTAGCAGGAGAAACAGGAGCACCAACTCTATCATCAAGAAACAAAGGGGCATTAAAGTCCCCAACTATGACCCATGGTCCAGAGATGCACTGACTCAAAGCCATAAGCTTATGCCAACAGGGGATTCTACCAGAAGTATCATTAACAGCATAAACCACAGAACAGAAAACATCCAGATTCAAAGACTTATTCAAGACATGCAAATGAATAATCTGAGAGGAGCAAACAAAACATCTACATGAAAAATACAAGTAACCAGGCTATCAAAATCCTCCCCCCAAGATCCTCCGCAAAATTGGAAGTGACACATCAAGATTGAAAAAGATTCCTCTGAATTGCATGAAAATTCTTCGATTTAACACGAGTTTCTAACAAAGCACAAAAGCTAATCTTATTATGATTAATAYAATTTTTAACCTCCAACTGTTTCTTAGGGATATTAAGGCCCCTCACATTCCAAAAAATAGCCTTATCCATGATCTTGACCAATAACCTCCCTTAGTTTCGAGGAGAGAACCATAGTAACAACATCTCCTGTCTTAGAATCCACATTAAGCCTGTCAAATGAGTTCCTTGTCAAAACCACCCTGGTAGACTCCAGAGTATTGTGTTTCCCACTCATCCTGGGACCAACAGTTTGTCGTTTATTACCATCAACACCATCACTATGAACCTCCATGGAAGCAGAGTCAGAGTCCATATCACCTATAGGAGCCGTAGCCGTGGGCAGAACAATCGGATCAACTTCAGGGGAAGCAACTGGTGGAGCCTGATTACCCTCATCAATAGCAGGCTTTGGAGCCTCCTTAGGTGCCCATACTTGTTTAGGAGGCYGACATTGTGTATCCTTATGCCCCCAATTTCCACATTTCTTACAAATCACCGRTTGCCATTCATAAATCACAGATTGGACAACCTCAATGCCCTTCTCTTTCAAGAAGGAGATTGACTCAGGAAAGGACCCCTTCACATCCAGCTCAACCATAATTCTAGTAAAAGCAACCCTCTCCTTGAATGAAGTAGTAGAATCAGCTTTCACTGGAGTCCCAAGCAAACCAGTGATCTTCTCCAAGCAAGATTGACCCCAAAACTTCAAAGGAAGACCCGGCAATTGAATCCAAACGGGTAGACGTGCAAAGGCAGCATCACCGAACTCAAAATCGTCCTCCCATTGATGCAAAACCACAKGGTGTTTATCAAACATAATAGGGCCAGCATTCAAGGCTTTGTCACGAGATTCGATGTTCAAAAAACGAATTAAGAATTGCCCCTTTTTGACAGGAACAACCTTGTAAATGTTCGATTTCCCCCAAATGCGGTGACAACATCCCAGAAACGTCCTAATGTGAGGGTTTAAACCCACAACACAAGCAGCAACACTCAAAGCCCAATTGTAATTCCCCGTAATTTTCGGATATTTATAATTATATTTTCGTAATTTTCAAATATTTGTAATTATATTTTCTTACAAATATAAAAAAATTATTTTATAAAACTATGCAATTTATTTAAATTCTATTTAATTTTTATTATTTTCGCTTAAGATATATTTTATGATATCTTTTAACTTGATTTTATTTTATTTTATCCAAAGCAATTGTTTTAAATATATATATATATATATATTTAAAAGACTAATCTAACTAAAACCTAGATTACTAAAAGGGTTTATCTCCCTTACTCATTCATTCTTGACAAAAAAAAGAAAAGAGAAGGGAAGCCGAGACAGAGAGAGAGGCATGAGAGAGAGAGGAAGCCAGCAGCACGCCGTCGCCGCCCCTGCTGCCTGCCACCGGAGCCGCGACTGCCTGCTACGTTGGTTGTTGTTGCCTGCACCGTTGTTGCTGCTATGTGCACCGTGGTTGTTGCGTTGCTTTGCTTACTGTTGCACTGCCACCAACGGCGACCTGCAGCCACCGCCGACCACCACCTTCGGTCGTCTCTCTCTCCCCTTGCTCCTTCTTTATTCTTTTTCCTTCTCCCATATTCAATCCATGTTTATTTGKTTTTAATTTTCAAGTATTTACAATCAAATTGTGTATTATTGTTTTGAGTTTAATCTCCAATGAATTGTTAGTATTATTAACTTGTTTTGATGATTTCAATTAAAGCAAATAATTTTCAAATTTGTTAAATTATAAAATTAGGGCTTTAAATTGGGGATTTTCATGTTTTAAGGGTTAAGGATTAATTAATACTAGTTTTGTGTTATATAAAATTGTATGACATTAAAAGTTAAATTTTTATGGCTAAGTGAAAGTTCAGATTTAATTACTAATGAATTTTGAGGTTTTAATGATCCTAAATCATGTTTTTGTATGAAATAAACTTGTTTATGGATTATTAAATATGTATACAAGCTTAAACCTTCTCTTTTGCAAGTTCCAATAAATTTCAGATTTGTCACAAATATTTTTGAAGTTATTAGCGTTGAGAATATTGAGTTTTCACTTCAAAATCAATGGCTTAATATATTGTACTACTAGTATAAGCATGTTTGTGAATTGTTGAATGATTTTGGGTGAAAAGAAAATTTCAGTTTTGTGAAATGAAATAAAAGTGCAGAATTTATTATTTAAAAGCTAGATTTTAATAATTTTTCAAACTAGAACTATAGTATAATATTCTTACTATTAAATGGGGGTTCTTGTGAGGCATAAAAATATTGTTTGAATGGTTTTTCGAGGCTTATTAAGCTTCTTTGTATTGCTGTAAATTACGTGCAAAGTGTATTGATTCGATTTTTGTAAAATGATTAGGAGGAGACTTCGTAGAGGTCGATTTCTGAGTATTGGATTGACTTTTTATTCAATTGGCTCAATGTACGTACTACTTGCGGAACCCTTGATGTTTTTGTATGCTTGAGGGTGTTTGAGAACTTAGAGGCATGAGTAGGAAATGTCCATGGAATTGTTTGGTAGTCACGAATAAATTAGCTATTTGTGTCTTGGTCTATATTCGTGGAAATTGAGGGATAAATGTGGGAAATGTCTTACTCTTGAGGATTTTTATGAAGTTTTTTAATGGTCATTTGTCTTATATGAGGTGATTTATAATACAGGAATGAATTAAGTGGAGTCAAGTATCACTTGCTTCATGAGGTAAATTTTGGTTTATGGTTGAATTTAAGTGGAGTTAAGTGTATCTTACTCCATGAGGCAATTTTATTACTCAGTCATGACATGATCTATGAATTGGGTAAAGGGATTTATTAAAGTCTTCTTGACGAGGTTAGTTGGCTTGTCCAACAAGTTTATTAATAAACGGAACGGTTAGTGTTAAAAAGAGTTTCAATGTGAATTGTGGTCTTGTTTGTGAGTCATGTGAATTTGTATATAATTCACAGTTAAATAAATTACGAATGAGCAATAAAACTTTGGGCTTGTGCACGTTTAGAGTATTGACAATCAAAGGTTGGGGTTGCGATTTTATTCGCTTCCTTCCTAGGGTCGTCTGATCAACGCGTCTCTTTTATTAATTTAAAAAAAAAATGATTTTCTCCAAATGGATTTTATCTAAAATGGGGTTAGTCTGAGATCTGATTTAACTATGGTGATGGAGTCGCGCCCGTTCGCCATTTGGTTTATTGAACTTTTGATGCCTTTCGATGGGGAGGCATAGGGAATTGAATTGTGGCACCTAGTGTGTCCGGTTGAACTGTGGCACCTCATGTGTCTGGGATTTGGACAACTTTGTCTATTGCTCAAATCATATCTAATATAATATAATATAATATAATATATTGAGTCATGTCTTGAAGTCGAGTGAATTATTTTGCAGGTACAATCTATTTAACAGGAGCAGTTGATGTTTTAAGACTGTGTAATATTGGAGCAGCTGTATGTAATAAGTAGTGATATATTGGTCTGAGTTTGGGATCTATTGTACATGTATAATGTTGTTAAGTGGTTATGAACACCACGGTTGGGTTTTCTTTTGTTTGTAAGCAGGTGACGTAACTCGATATGTCCAGTTTTTAGGGGAGATGCTATCCGTTTGTTTTCTGATTTCGTAATTTGTATGTACTCAGCTTTGCTGATTGTGTGCTTTGTGGTGTTGTTTTCGTCCACACTTTCTTTCTTTTGGTGGACCTTTGATGATCCTTATTTCATTTGGAAATTATGGGGAGAAGTTTTCGCACAGGTTTTGCAATAAAGTGACTAGATTTGGACGGATGGTTTGAGTGGAGAGCCGAACGTACTTTAATAATTTATGCACGTGTCATAGACTTTTCAGAACGATTTGATATTTCGGGTTTTGTTATGCTTTTAAAAAGGGATTTTACCTTGGTTTACAAATAAGGGACGTAATACTTCCAACTTGTTTAACGAGTTTTACATGTTGGGATTTTATTACTTTGGTTTGAACTATTTCGCTATCCTGATTTCCGCTGCAAATTATTATTTTAGCCTAAACGTTTTAACACGTGGCGGTGACATGTCAATGGTTCTCCGTATTTTCATTTAATATTTCATAGGTAAAGTGGAGAATTATTGGGGTGTTACACCAATAGTCCAATTCATCCCTAACATCATCCTCAGTCAAACGAAGGGTCGAAATAGTACCACAATATTCACAATGCTTAGGAGTGGACGGAACAGTAGACTTACCATTAGATTGAGGACGAGGCTCCACCATAGAAACCTCCATTACAGGAGGCTCAGGCACTAATAGCACAAGCCCCACCACAACCGACATAGCAGCAAACCTAGACTCAGAAGCTACCACCACAGAAGGGGGATTGCTGGAAGAGGGGCGTGGGATTCCAGAAGCAACGGCATGTGGGTCCTTCATCACGGCCAGCCACTCCAAGAACTGGGCCTTACGCCGGGATCCCTCAACCAATTCTACAACAAAGTCCTCCGGCGAAACCATGAACTACTCCATATCCTCATCGCTAAACACCAAACGAGGAATACCCTCAAAATCAATCTTCAAATCAGGTTGCGATTTTGATGTAACTGGAATCGGAGTTGAATTTTGACTCAAAATCGCTTTTATCCCAGCACTTTCACGCCCCCTAGCACTTGCAATCGACGCTTTCTTCCTCGCCATAACAGAGGAGTCGAGAGAGAGAGAAGAGTTAGAGTCGAGAAAGACAACAATTTAAAAACGTACACTTATTAGAAGTCGAACCTCGTTGAATCCTTGTGTTGTTGATTTATTGCTTTTATATCCGCAGCTTGAGAACTATTCAATAACTGTTCTTACAATTAATCAAAAAATCTACAACAACCAGTCAACACTCAATACACCCCCCCTCTTGAGTGTAACTTTCACTTTCAGGTTTTACAAGGGTTCAAGCCTTAAGATATTCTCAATGGGTTGTATCACTGATTAGTGGAGAATAWAGAGGAACCTCCCCTCAGGCTTTGGCAATTAATACAACTCTAAGAGAGTTAATCTCCTCCATTGAACAATTTGATATTTCGTATGTACCAAGGGTAGGGTAGAGAACCAAGGAGCTGATTACTTAGCCCAATGGGCTTTTTCATAAGACCCTAATGGTTTTGATGAGGATGTAATACACATTTGTTCATTCAAGTTAAAACCTTTGGAAGAAGTTGTGATGGTTGAGGTGAATAAGTTCAGTGTTCTTGGGTGTGAGGTAGTCTGGCGCCAAGAGATCAAGGAGTACTTGAAGGATCATTTTGGCAAGAAAGCTTCTACGAATGTAAGGTTGGCAGCAACAAAATATTTCCATTTGGGAAATAAGCTGTATAGGAAAGATCTATTAGGACTTTTGTTGAGATGTGTGAACAACAAGAAGGTTTTGACTATCTTAGCAGAAGTTCATCACGGAATATGTGGATTGCATCAGTCGGGACACAAGATGCGATGGCTCATTCACAGAATGGGGTTCTTTTGGCCTTCAATCAAAGGAGATTGTTTACATTATGCTAAAGGTTGTAAGCAATGCCAAATATTCAAAACAATAAGCAGAGCCCCAGCAATTGAGCTCCACCCAATTATCAAGCCTTGGCCCTTAATTTAGAGGCTGGGCCATCAATGCAATTTGAACCATTAAACCACCTTCATCTTGACACCATGAGTATATCTTAATAGCTACTAATTACTTCACTAAGTAAATCGAGGTTCAGGCATTTCAGAAGCTCAATGCAAGAGCAGTGATTTTATTTCTTGAAGAAAGAATCTTCACAAGATTTGGGATTCCAAAGACTATTACTGTGGATCAGGCGTCAATGTTCATGGGAGAAGAGTTTGATGAATACATCAAAGAATTCAATATCTAAAAGGTACCTTCCACGCCTTACTTTTCACAAGCTAATGGGCAAGCTGAAGCCACAAACAAGATCATAGCTAAAGGGATATCAAAGATGGTAGATAATAACCCACGATATTGGCATTCTCTCCTACATTACGCTACGTGGGCATATAGGACTTCAAAAAGGAATACAACAGAAACGACTCCATATCAATTGGTTCATGGGCATGAGCCAATATTGCCAGTAGAGTTAAGCGCAAAATCTGTAAGTGTGGCTAGGTAGATGGATTTATCATTTGAAGACTATAGTGAGGCAATGGCAATTGAATTATTGGATGTGGAGGAAGAACGTTTTGCATGCCTTGGAAAGTAACAAAGCCCAAAAGAAGCACATAGCTAAGTCTTATAAAGAAAGTGATGAGGATTCGATCCTGGGACCTGTGGGTTATGGGCCCACCACGCTTCCACTGCGCCACTCTGATGAGGATTCATTGGCTATTCTGGAAAATTATCCTATTAATTTGGAGATAAACAATAATATTCAGGATAATTGCTTTCRAGTGGTTACATATTTGGAAAGGAATCTCGGCTTGGAAGATAATCTGGAAAAATAAATCGGTTGTAATTGTTAGATTGGCCGAATTATGATAGATTAGATTAGTTTGTTAGAATATTTGATAGTTTGTTAGGATATTTAATAATTAGTTAGGATATTAGGATAAATATCTTAGGATTA
>SNQN01011603.1:0-13799 GCA_008642245.1 Bassia scoparia | reverse complement strand
TATTGTGCATAGGGGAGTTGTTCATGATGTTTGACCGTTTAAAGAAGGACTCGCATGCGCCTTTGACAGTCGTACAATATTTTTCCCAAAATATTTGAAAAATCATGAATTTATACAAAGACTATTATATGTCTAGATGTGTGATGATTATATATTATACATGCTTTTGCTTTAGACAGATGTGGTTGATGGAGCACATGAGCCTTGTTGAGGCGCCCCCAAACTCTACCAGATATTCTGCTAACGAATTCTTCTCACGTAAGAGGGTCAATATCAATAAATCTCAGCATGAGTTAATTTTTATCCTTGTTGACCATGGCATTCTCGTGTGTTAGACTGTCCCTTGGTGAGATATTCGGAATATGGTGCATACTCACATGTCTTCATATGTGCGTGTGATGAGCTTGACCACGTTGACCTTTTACTTTCCCTCGAGAATGATGAGGCAATACAGAGAGCTCAATAGATTTCTGCACTTGACACAATGAGCACTAATTACAATCCCTTGCTATAAAATGGGAGAAGTATGAGCAATCCCATTCTACACATGAGGTGACCCTACTTGCTCGAGGTGACCACAAGATCTCAACTCATTATCGTGTCTGGATGACAGCTTGTGATGCCATGAGTTGTGTTGAGGAAAGSCGTGCTRAATAGAAGGACCGTGAACTTGGTAAGAGACTGAGCTATGACTCGATTAAGACCCCTGCTACTAAGTCTAGATCTGTTTCARTTAAGGAAAGACTTAGTCCTAAGAAGGTGCATGTATGGAATAGACTTGAGAGACGTTCTCTATTGAGGATTKACCCAAATGTTGCTRAAAGAAGACATGGACCTAAGGAGGTGACCGGAAGGAATGACAAAGGAAAGGGGAAGGGAAAAGTGAAGGATAGGCCTAAGAAGCAMAAGTGGGTAAGGAAGCATCATGGTGAGAGTTCGGGTACAATGAAAGAAGACGCCAAGGAGCAAGAAGAGGACAGGAAAGAAAATAAAAAACGATTGCTTTATTCCATAACTCTTGTTTAATAAATGTTTATTTATTTGAGTTAATAAAGTGATTGGCATGTGAATTGCTTTTGCRTGTAATAAGTGGACTTTGTTTATGGACTTGAAATAATTTTGAATTTTRTTATTATTGCTCGATTTTGCTTACAAGTAGTAATAAATTACAAACTTGCATCATTTATGCACTTTATTATTTGAGSATGTGAAGGAAAGCTTCGTATAAATGTCGCTTTATCTTGTCAAAGAAACTCAAACAAGTTGTGCACTTGTTATTATGGCCCRATAAAGTGAGGTTACCTATGTATCCCTTACAAAATCAAGTCATCCGTAGTTCTAATGTATGTTGCTTTTGCATTGTTAATGCGGTGCGTGTGTATGCCTTAGACATAATACTTCTTGAGTTGGTCTAACTTGGTAAGACTTTAAAAGTCATCAACATTCATGTCTATTAACTGCACTGCCCTTTTGGTAAGATCTTTCTGACAATGTATGGACCTACCCAATCGGGACGAAATTCACCCCGAGGATCAAGGGTTGTTTTGTGTAGTTCCTTTAGAACCAAATCACCTTCTTTGATGTTATGTGACTTGAATCCCTAGTTGAAGTATCGTTCAACTCTATTTGTTTGCTTGCACATGATGCAAAGCCGCTAGCCGTTTTTCGTCGAGCAAGGTTAGCTCATCAATTCTTTCCCTAACCCATTCTGGTTTTGGGAGCTTGCTTTCTAGGACGGGATGTCTAGCTGAACTGGTTAAACTGCTTTAGTACCATAGTCCAATGAGAAAGGAGTAGCACCCGTTAATGTGAAAATAGAGGTTCAGTACCCACATAGGGTAAAGTGTAACTTTTGCTGCGAATCTTTAATTTGTAATTCTTAGTCATCTTAGAGATTATTGTTTTGAGATTTTTATTGGGTGCTTTGACTGCCCCGTTGGCTTGTGGGCGATATGGCGATGACATGTCGTGCTGGATTCGATATTTGCCAATCATATCTGCACACCCAGCTTGAAAGTGGGTGTCGTTGTCATTGATGATCTCATGTGGCACATCGTATGTAGTGATAAATTATGTTATTCTCTATGTATTTGGCAACATGCTTAGCCTGGAGCTTCGCATAAGACGCTACTTCAACCCACTTGTTAAATAATGTATGGCCACAAGTATGAAATCATGGCCTCCTTGCCCGGGCGGCGTAAATGGGCAATCTTTCCAATTATGTCAATTCCCTACGTAGAGAATGGACATGGAGAGACGAATGTGGAAAGCAGTGATGGCGGGATATGCTACGCATTAGAGTATTTTTAGAAAGTATCGCATGTACGGACATATTACATGCAATCCTTTTCCATAGTGGTCTAATAGTACACCAAGTTGATGAATTATGAGTGCCACACACCCTATCATGGACATGTGTAGACACCTAAAAATGTCTCCCCAAAAGAGTAATCAGTGATGAAACATACCGCGTCTTGCGATTGTTTCGACTTAGAAAAGATGCTTTGAACTCACGAAAGTTGGAAATACGTGGGGTCATACTCGGAACTGTTGAGCAAAGGACAAATAAAATGGGCAAAAACATTTTCTTTTATTTATTTTAATTATTTTCTATTTTTAGGTTTTCTTTTCTATTTTTAGGATTTTTTAAAATAATTTATATTGGTGATCTCCATAATTTCCACTTTTCATCACACTCTTCACATTTTTCTGAGCTCACCAGTATTTTTAGATTATTTTTCTGATTTTTCTACATTTTTCTATGATTTTTACAAGTTTTTATACGTAGAAAATACCAGAAAAAATACAAAATACGCAAAAAATACTCCGGAAATACGTGGAACCTTCTAGAACATTCTAGAACTCCTTGCTTGGAGAGCAAGGGTGTCTAGGTGCGTCGAATCAAGGGAAATCACGAATAAAATCGGAGGAAATCAAAATATCACGAGGTTTTGGAAAATATATATACGCATGGAGGAGCGTATATACGCAGAGGCCTGCGTATATACGCTGCCTCTCTGCGTATATACGCAGATCATCTGCGTATATACGCAGACCTGCGTATATACGCAGGCTACCTGCGTATATACGCAGCTCCTCTGCGTATATACGCAGCTCCTCTGCGTATATACGCAGGGTTTTTCCTTCCTCGTTTTTGCCTCGTGCCTATAAATACTTGCTTGCTTTGCTCAGTCCGACACAATTCCCGAGACATACGTCTACTCTCTCTCTCTCTCTAAAACACTCTAAACACATTCGTTTTTAATTCAAAGCATCGATTCTCTTTCGAATCAACAAGCGAAAACAAGGTTGAATTCTGAGATTACTCACCAATAATTCTCTCTCACTTTCTTTTAATTTGATTAACTATTGTTATGAGTTTTAATATAATTTACACAATGTAGAAACTCACTTTTTAATCGTTTCATGTAAATATGTAGGATTTTCTTATTGTTTTCAATGTTTCCATGGTTTTTGGTTTTCATGCTTTTCATTTCATTTTATCATTATTATCCCTTGTCAATACTAACAATTTCTTATTCTTGTATAGTAATTCAAGGCGAAAGATTCATTGCGCTTGTGTTTCATCATGAACTAACAATTGTTTTATTTGTCTTTATATAGCGATTCAAGGCGGAGGATTCGTTTCGCTTCGTTTTTACAAACTAACCTTTGTTTTATTTGCAGATTTAGGGTAAGATGAGTTTGCATATACTTTGAAGTTCATATACTTCATATTTTCATATTGTCATTGTTGTATAACTTTGTATATATTTTGCTAAACAAAGACCGGAAATTATGTGAATCACTTTAAATCAGATTAACTATGGACAACCTGTTTTTAGGCACCGTTTTAACATGATTAATACAAAGTGGTCACAATTTCTAGGTTAGGTAGTCTCTTGTGCATAATAGTAACACACTTTCATAGTAATTTTAGGGTTAGTACGCTTCTAAGGTGCTAAAAATGTAAGTTATGTGCATTCAATAATCGTGATGAATGGAATTGCAATGAGACCGAGTAGAGGCCGCTACATGCGGGCGAATTGGGTTACAGATCTGATTCGTACCATGTCCCCGAACCCACGAACTGGTTACTGGATCAGAACGTGGGGCCATTAATTTGGCACCAACGTTTCGGGCGTCCGTGAATAACCTTTATAGGCACGGTGGCGACTCCCCTTACTCGACAACACTACCCCAACGCACTCACGTGCGGGATCCGTGGCTCAAGCCCACGCAAAAGCACCTCGATGTAGTACCAAGCCGCGCGCCCGCTATACGCTGAGGGCGCGGCCCACGTCCTACAATTTGGCGACTTCACTGGGGATAATCACCGTTAGGTGAAGTGGACAGACTTGAAAAGTCTCGTAATTCCATCATCATGTTTATTGAATTTTGTTGCATTTTGCATGTGACCCTTCGCATAAGGTCACAACTTAGGCACCTTGGTCTCAATATGGGCATGTTCTATGCTCGAGACTACCATAAGGGGGGAAACTACCTTGGTTGCATGTGGTTAATTGATCGCATGGCTAAGGCAAGTCCTATCCCGCCCATGCCGTGTGTGCACGTGTTACTGATGCGTGTGCATAAGAGGTATCTTGGCCATACATCGCTAATTGCTAGTGGTGAAAACTGGACCAAGCTCTACTTTTAGGCATGGTACATCTTTGGACTTAACCCAGCCGACCATCAGTGCTCCTAGAACTGGACCCTAGGTGGTTTGAACTCATCAATCATGTTGCGTGGTTACTTTGAAGTGCATATGTGACTTAGGACTCTTAGCCTTGTACGTATTAGACTTAACGCATCACATAAGCATATAGATCATGATCGTCTTTAGTTAGACATAGGATTCAACATACATTGCATATTACACCATCATTTTGTAAAAGGTCATCCTTTTTCAAAAAAAAAAAAAAAAAAAAAAATAAATAAATAAATAAATAAATATAAAATAAAAGGGAAAAGGATGACCATGCATTCATATAGTTTTGCATTAGGATCATGCATATAGGAAGACGGTCATGTTAGGTCATGCATGAGTCTTTGAGTCAAGTGAAGCATCCAATTAATCTGTCGTCTTGTTACTTGGCAGAATTCAACATTGAGCCCCCCGTTTGGACTCGCAAGGCTAATCAAAGGCTAGTTCGAGAGCAAGTCAGTCACTCCACCATCCCATCTCCGCAAAGGCAACCTTTTCAGAGACCACCAAGTTCTAGACTATCTCAATCATTCACCATGAGCGACGAGCACGTTAGGAAGATGGATGAGCTCGCTGACACCGTGGCAAACTTAGCCAAGATGGTGGAAAATCTCGCCGCCAACTCTTCTTCTGCTGCCATGGCTAAGAACATGGAGAAGATGTTCAAAAGACACTTGGATGGGGCAACTTACTATGAAAACACTGAGAACGAGATCTCCCCTGCCGCCAAACTCCCTGACAAGTTTTCGGCCAATGATCTCCCTCAATTCAAGCCTACTGACGATCCCCGTTTCCATCTCAAGGCCTTTAAGGCCACCTTGTCTCTCAAGGGGGTTGACTCTGCCTTCTACCCGAAGGTCTTTCCACTCTCGCTTGCACCTGTGTGCCAGAAATGGTTCTTCTCCTTGTCTGAGAAGGAGACTGAAACTTGGGAAGATGTTGCCCTTGCTTTTATGACTCGTTACAAGGGAACATCCAAACTCAAACCTCTTCTCGTGAACTTGAAATTCTGAAACAAGGCGAGAAAGAGGGATTTACTGCATTCCTCTCTAGATGGAAAGAGGCTGCTGCACAACTGGTTCATGCTCCGAGTGAAATGGTGAAAGTTTTCATATCAAACTTGCAACCAAGATACAAAAATCATCTTCGCTATTTGGGCCTAGATACTTTCGATAAGGTCTACCACATTGGTATTGCCATTGAGGATGACTTATTGAAAGAAAACAACTCTAGCAATAACAAACCAAGATGGAACAACAACAAGAAGGACAATTCTGGTTCTTCAAACAATGTTTCTGCACTGCAAGCTACCTCTGGTTTCCCAAGGAATCAAGGTTATTATCGTCCTAGGCGTGAATATTTCTCATTGGGCATGACTTACACTCAAGCACTTGAGCGACTTCAAAGCAAAGGGAAGATTACACCTATTGGACCCACTCCAGATCCTCCAGAGGATAAAAAGAGTAGGAATTGGAATCCAAACGCCTATTGCAAATACCATCAAGGCAGAGGCCACACAACTGAGGACTGTTTTAAGCTAAAGGATGCGATCCAAGACATGGTAGAAGATGGAAGGCTCCCACTTCCGCCAGGTGCAAAAAAGCCGAACATCACATCCAACCCCCTTACTACTCTCATGATTTCTGTTGATGAAGAGAAAACTTTTGACCCTACTGTCCTCATCTATCCAGTGGGTCAAGCTGTCAATGTCACTCTACTCTTCAATGACACTTCTGTTAATGGCTTATGGGACAGCGACGATGACGACGACTACTATGAAGGCGTCGCGACCTATCAAGCCATGACTGGAGAAGATCTTGAAGAAGAATTCCAGGATCAAGAAATCCTCAAGGCACCAGATGATGTGCATGTACTCACAAGGAGTGGGCGTGTTCCTGACGCCACTCCCCAGCATGACACTATTCCTACTCAAATCATCCCACCACAAGAAGAGAATCCAATAATCAAGTAACTTAAGAAAACCAAAGCCGAACTAAACGTTTGGCAATTGATCAGCACCTCGAAGAGTCACCGTGAGGCTCTCCTCAAAGCTCTCACTGAAATCAATGTCTCGAGTGAGACAACTCCTGAAGGGTTGGTTAATTTCATAACCAACCATGCTGTCTCTCCTTACGTAGTATTTTCTGACGATGATCTGCCTCCTGAGGGGCCCCATCACAATAAGGCCCTTCACCTCACTGTGGTGTGTAGGCAGTTCAATATTCCAATGACTTTGGTAGACAATGGATCTGCCATCAATGTTTGCCCTTTGAGAACTGCTCAAAAGCTTGGGATCGCAATAGATGATCTTCAAGCTAATACTCAAACCATTCGTGCTTACGACAATTCAAAGAGACAGGCTCTTGGAATCATATGGCTCAACATTGCTGCTGGACCAATTGAAAAAAGGGTGAAGTTTCATGTGATGGATGTCAAAACTTCATTCAATCTACTGCTTGGACGTCCTTGGCTGCATGAACTAGGCGCTGTCGCCTCCTCTTACCATCAAAAAGTCAAGTTCTTACTTCATGGCGCTCCGGTAACTATCGATGCATCTCCCATGAAAATCCAAGCAATAGGGAAGTCCACATTACAAGTCCAGCACGACAATGAAGATGAGGAACTTTGGGGTTTTTCGACTGCTGTGATTGAAGAATCCCCATATGATGCCAATCTCACTATCCATGCTATACTGAAGAAACAAGGCTACTTCCCTGGAATGGCCTTAGGATCCAACAAGGAGCATCTTCATCCTCTCTTCGATCTGCCGCAGAAGAATGACAAGTTCGGACTGGGATACTCTCCCACAAAAAGAGAAATAAGGGAGCAAGCACTGAAATACGCTTCCTTGAAGAAGAACGAGCTTAATAGTGGGCCACCACTCGCCCCTTACGAGCTTACTCTCAATGGCTACTTTATGCGAGATGGAGAGGATTTTCCGAGCTTTGACTTCCCTGAACCTCTCCTAACTGCTGATGGCAAAAAGTATCCAGGACTCGAGGTCTTTCAAGACTGTGACTTCATCGAAGATTGGGTCAATGATCCTGTCAAAACCGCAACCCCTGTTGATGATCACCTGGGCATGGGTCTACTCTTTGGTATGGAAAAGAAGAGGAAGAAGCTACTGTTCAAAAGGTGGCGAGCTATGAGTCCTTTGACCCAACTAAGCTGATTACTCCTGCAAATGACATGGTTCGAGGATGGCGCAAAACCTTGAAGATCACTGCACCAGACGGCCGCAAGTTTCATTTCACTGTTGGAGAGGGACCAATGTTTGAGGAATCTGAGTCTGAGGAGGGTTCTGAGTCTGAGTCTAGTCCTAAGTTTAGGGAGTCTAGTGTTAGCAAGGTCAAGGACGGTCATGTTGGACCAAATAAACCTGTTTTGGAGTCTAATAATGTTCTCTCAGCCTCTTCTGACGCTTCTAAAAATGAACAAAACGATGATGAACTTATAAAAGCAATGGAAAAACATGAGCAAAGAAACCCCATCATTGAAGACACCGAAGAAATCAACATTTCTAGCAATGATGAGCCACAAATGGTAAAGATAGGTCTTAGCCTTACTGCAGAAGAAAGGGCACAGTTAGTACAGACTCTCAAAGAATACAAAGATGTGTTCGCATGGTCTTACAGAGACATGCCAGGGATCGATCCAGAGATTGCTGAACATACCATACCATTAGTTGCAGGGGCAAAACCTGTCAAGCAGAAACTAAGAAGAATGAAACCTGATATAGCACTCAAGATTGAAGAAGAGGTGGTCAAGCAGTTAGAGGCAGGTTTCATTAAGACAGTGCATTACCCAGAATGGATTGCCAATATAGTCCCAGTCATGAAGAAGGATGGAAGAGTCCGAATGTGTGTTGATTTCCGCGACCTCAACAAAGCAAGCCCAAAGGATGATTACCCTTTACCACACATAGACATCCTGGTGGATAACACTGCAAATCACGCTCTGTTATCCTTCATGGATGGATATGCAGGGTATAATCAAGTAAAGATGGCTGAAAAAGACATGGAGAAGACAACCTTCATCACTCCATGGGGAACATATTGCTACACAGTCATGCCATTCGGCTTGAAAAACGTCGGAGCCACCTATCAACGCGCTGCCACTACCCTTCTGCATGACATGATGCATAAGGAAGTGGAAGTATATGTTGATGACATGATAGTGAAGGCAAAGGAACGACAGGATCACAACGCCGTCTTAAGAAAGTTCTTCGAGAGGCTTCGCAAATACAAGATGAGACTCAATCCACAAAAGTGTGCATTTGCAGTTACTTCTGGAAAGCTTCTTGGGTATGTCATTAGCAGCCGGGGCATCGAAATCGACCCTTCAAAAATCAAAGCCATAATGTCCCTCAAACCACCTTCAAACGAAAAGGAGATTCGAGGATTTTTGGGACGTCTTCAATACATCAGCAGGTTCATCTCCAAACTCACTATGGTGTGTGAACCCATCTTTCGCAAGCTTAAGAAGGATGAACCAAAGACTTGGGACGATGAATGTCAACAGGCTTTTGACAAGGTGAAAGAGTACCTCTCCAACCCTCCAGTTCTCTTACCACCAGTTCCCGGCTTACCACTACGGCTCTACCTTACTGTCACTCAAACAGCTGCTGGAGCAATGCTTGCTCAAGAAGCCAACGGGAAGGAAAATGCCATATATTACTTGAGTAAAAAGTTTCTCCAATATGAGACAAGGTACTCCAATACGGAAAAGCTTTGCCTTGCATTGGTTTGGGCAACCAAAAAGCTGCGGCATTATCTTCTTACCCACACAGTCCACATTGTTTCGAAAGCTGATCCATTGAAGTACCTCCTGGAAAAACCAGCTATGAGTGGGCGCCTATCAAGATGGGTGGTTATGCTTTCCGAATTTGATCTCAAGTATGTATCCCAAAAGGCCATTAAGGGAAGCATTGTTCCTGAATTTCTAGCCAATTCGCCCGGAGAAGCAAAGCCAGAAGACTTTGAATTCCCCGACGAAGATCTATTGATGACTGAAGACGGGGCTTGGTGTTTATACTTTGATGGATCTTCAAACCAAAAAGGATGCGGTGTGGGCATACTTCTGGTATCGCCAGAAGAAGAGCACACGCCGATTTCCGTAAAGCTAGACTTCAATGTTACAAACAACGCAGCTGAATAT
The DNA here is from genome assembly GCA_008642245.1 of Bassia scoparia. Lineage (NCBI taxonomy): Eukaryota > Viridiplantae > Streptophyta > Magnoliopsida > Caryophyllales > Amaranthaceae > Bassia > Bassia scoparia. The sequence continues at coordinate 3,934 of SNQN01011603.1, read as the reverse complement.
GAAGCCTGCATAATTGGGTTAGAATCAGCCATGGCACTCGGAGTTGAGAAGTTGAGGGTATACGGGGACTCTTCCTTGATCATCAATCAAATCTCTGGGAAATGGAAAGTCAGAAGTGAGAGTTTGGCCCTTTATCAGGCACATCTAGAGACAATTGCCCGACATTTCAAAGAGATAGAGTATACCTACCTCCGCCGAGACGACAACCAATTTGCAGACGCTTTGGCTAAGTTAGCTTCAATGATCAACATCCCCAACTCATTAACCCATATGCCATTAGTCATTGAAAGGCGGCAAACCCCAGCTCATGTCAATGCCTTAGGGGATGAAGAACAAGACCATTCGTCAAATGAAGGAAATGAGCCTTGGTATTCACATATCTTGAAATTCTTGCAAAACAATGAATACCCTCCCCAAGCCTCGAAGAAAGCACAAACAGCCCTAAGGCGATTGGCATCAAACTATGTGCTACACGAAGGGGAGTTGCACAAAAAGGGTTATCACGGTCGCTCATTGCTTTGCATTCCTCAAAAAGAAGCAAAAGCAATCATGGATAATGTGCATGGCGGCGTGTGTGGCACGCATATGAGCGGCAAAATGTTGGCGAGGAAAATCATCACCCTTGGCTATTATTGGATAACCATGGAAAAGGACTGTCACGACTATGTCAAGAAGTGCGACACGTGCCAAAAGAATGCCAACCTGCAGCATGTACCTCCATCCCTGCTATATACTTTCACTTCCCCTTGGCCATTTTCCACATGGGGCATTGACATAATTGGAAAGATTACCCCTCCAGGACAAGGTGGGCATGAATTCATCTTAGTCGCCATCGACTATTTCACAAAATGGGTGGAGGCAGCCTCCTATGCTACTCTTTAAGCTAAACATGTGGCAAAGTTCATTGAGACAAATATTGTTTGTCGCTTTGGAGTGCCACATGAAATCATTAGCGACAACGGAACACATTTCCAGAAAGAGTGCGCTGAGTTGATTGCTAAGTACAAAATTCAGCATCATCGGTCCTCCCCGTATCGGCCGCAAACCAACGGAGCTGTAGAGGCAGCAAACAAAAATGTGAAGACGATCATCGCCAAAATGACTGAAACTTATAAGGATTGGCCTCACAAGCTCCATTTTGCTCTTTGGGGATATCGAACTTCAATTCGGACCTCCACGGGATACACCCCTTACTCACTTGTTTATGGAACAGAAGCAGTTCAACCAATTGAATTGGAGGTTCCATCACTCCGCATTCTGCTCGAAAGCAAAGTCCCCGAGGCCGAGTGGGTCCGTGCTAGATATGATGAACTCACACTTTTGGACGGAAGGCGCCTCGCCGCCTTAAACAATGTGCAAATCTATCAACAAAGGATCACGAGGCATTTCAACAAAGGTGTTAAGCCTCGTAACATCAAGGAAGGTGACTTGGTGTTAAAGGCATTGAGGAAAAATGTTTTAGACCCTCGTGGCAAGTTCCGTCCAAATTGGGCAGGTCCCTACATAGTCAAGAACATCTTATCTGGAGGGGCCGTAAGGTTGATAGATATGAATGGCGACGAGGTTGCAAGCCTCATCAACATGGACCAATTAAAGAAATATTACATTTAACTCCACAAAAGCTTTAACCTACCCTTCACCCCAGCCATATGAACTACGAGAGGCCTGATTCCACATTGGATACGTAGGCAACTTCTTTTGAAGTGCGGCCCCATTAATAATACTTCCCCCCATTTCCCTTTGCTCATGTAATTCAAAAGGCAAGAAAAACAACAAATAATGTAAATAATTGTAAAGCAAATAAAGCGTTGTTTTTATTAAATTTTATTAAGTTCATATAACATAAGTGCTAATAAAATAAAATATGGCACGCAGGCCTGCAATAAAAGCTAAAGAAATAAAGCAGTCAATCTTTCTTCTCCTTGTCCATCCCACTTGCACTTGCTTCTTTGTCCATCTCACTCGCTTCCACTCCACTTGTACTCGCTCCTTTGTCATAAGTCTTCCTCAACTTTCTTTTCTTGGGCATAGTCTTTTCTTGAGCATGGGTCTTGGATTTCCTTGACTTTTCCTCATTAAGCGGGCCTAGTCGACTCCAAACAGGTGCAGTCCGTGGTCCAAGTCTGTCCTTGACTGAGTTAGCAGTAGTTCTTTCCGAACGCTTAGGGTTAGGAACAAAGGCATCTTTATCATCCAAAGGTCGTTTCTTCTTAAGTTCGTTCCTCTCCGCAGCCCTATGGTCAGCACGAGCCGTCGCGCTGGTTGCAGTCATCCACTTCTTGTAGAAACGTGAAGTGTTCGCATCACGATCATCAAGATCTAATACCTCCAGCTTAGGACGGGCAACCCAAAAATCCACCCACCTCTTCAAGGAACGCTTAACAATGGAGTGATTTGGAGGCCTTCGAGTATCACGATCTGGGATGACTTGTTTCCTGCCATACTGACGCATTAGACGGACAGGAAAATAGAAAGTCAATGCCCGCAGACCACTAATAGTCAAGCCCTCCTCATCATCCGATGTCATCATTCTCTGAATACGCCACCATGGAACAACCCACCTAATCACAGCTTCTCCACTCGCAAAGTATCGTACCCAACTGTCTTCAGAACGTGACAAGTACGATCTTTTGCGAGTACAGTAGCTTTTAGTGTTATACGATTCCATGTTCTCAGGAGGCATAATCAAAGATAAGCGTTCCATCAACCATATCTGTCAAGAAAATGAATATTTACGTGAACACTAGAAATACAGGGAATTACTACTTTAATTAACGGATTAAAGAATGTAATTATACCTGCAAAATATGAGGGCAACAAGTCATAGGAGTGTTGTAAGGATCTTTTTCCAAGTCGTCTAAAGCAAGCAACATCTCCCCGCAACAAAGTAAGGAGGGTGAACGACCAACCTCGCATTGTTCAACAACAGAAATAACGGAGGCAAGACCAAAGTTTTCCGACTTTTGAGGGAAGAGATAATGGCAAAATAGGCAAAAAATAAGGACTCTTCTCCTATGTGCATCACTAATTCTACCCATTGTTCTAAAGTGGTCAATTAATCTCAATAAATCGACTTCGTGGCCAAACACAATGTCGGAAACGTTGCGTTTCTCAAGTCCCATGAAATTTTCGAAAAATTGATAAAAGAACTCCGATAAGTTAGGGGCACAAGGAGGGTGATCCATAGGCCAACCAATAATGGCATTAATTTCTTCAGGCAATGGTGTAATTTCATTATTGTTAAAGCAAAAGGAATGAGTACGAGGATTCCAAAACTTTATAGCAGCAAGTAAAAAGGCAATATCAATTTTCACGAACCTGAACGTCAGAAAAACGCTGCAATGATGGTCACGAATGTCGCCTTTGACCGTGTTAGAGAGATCACGTATCCATGAGTCCAGAGCGAAATCAACCTTGCGAGCCATGCCTAAAGAGACTTAGAGAAATAAAGTGTTTAAAGTTTGTAGTAAAAAAGACGAGAGTACGGTTTTCGAAGTGCATAAGTCCCAAAAACTACGCCTGTATTTATAATACACTGCAAAACGGAGCCGAAAAGCCCTCAGCCTTGAGCGTATATACGCAGAAATGGAGCGTATATACGCTGATCAGGAGCGTATATACGCACCATAGCAGCGTATATACGCAGCTTCAGACCGTACCAGACTTTCCAAAAATCTTATGGAAAGTGAGCAAAAAAGCAGCGTATATACGCTACTCAGGAGCGTATATACGCAGGAGGGCAGCGTATATACGCTCCTCTGTAGCGTATATACGCTCCATACAATGCCACATTTGTCAACTTCGAATGCTTCTCACTCGATTTTGGGGTAATGTTTGCCTATTTTCAGCCGTATTTGCAAGATCAGGGGGACAAGTTGTTGTATTCGGCTAATGCGTGACGCTTTCACTACGACTCAGACGCATCGTAGATTGT
>SNQN01011602.1:6413-18437 GCA_008642245.1 Bassia scoparia | reverse complement strand
CGTGGGGTGTCAGTGTTGAGAAGAATAGCGTGAATGAAGAATTGAATTGAGTGTGTTTTAGGAAAATAGAAGGTTTTAGAATCAGTTTTTTAATTTTTTTAAAAAAAACTTATTTTATTTTTAGCAACGATAATATCGTTGTCATATAGTTCATTATTTGTAGCTACAACATTTATCGTTGCGCTAAAACTGTTAAAACACAAACAACGACAAAAATCGTTGCAATAAATACAACTAAATTTAGCAACGCCTCTTGTCATTGTTATAAAACACCCCAAAATTTTCCAAAACCCGCGTTCATTTTTTTGTTGGAGGGAAATGAATTTTTTTATAGAAACGATGATATCTTTGCTATACCTTGTTTTTATCAACGATTCTCAAGTCGTTGCAAAACCATCGTTGCAAAAAATAGATTTTCTTGTAGTGTATAGTTTGAATCCCCTTATTAATATCACTCAAAACTTGGTAAGTGGGGTGAGAAGACTGATATTTGTAACTCTTTAAACTTGTGTTCAGTTGTGCATTCTCTCTAACATTACCACTAGACACATGTTCCCGCTCAACTGATGCTTTCTCCTACTTTTCTGGTGAAACAATATGCAAAGTGTTCTGCTCCTGTTCTACGACCTGATTCTCAGTAGTGTCAACCTTGTCATTGATAGTTCCCCTTGAGTCGTTTACTTGTTCACCGTCTTCATGTGGATTTTCCTCTGCAGATTCATCTTCAATGTTATTACCAAACTCTCCATCACCATTTGGTGGTGGACCAGTAGGTGAGTCTAGTTCCCTTACCTATACATCATCCAGACCAATGAACTGTTCTCCTGTGAATTCCAAAAAGCTAATGGAATCATCTTTTGTAACCTGTGGAATCTCAAAGAACATGTTATATTCATAAAAAATCACATGGACACTCTGCTTAATACACAAGGTCCTTTTGTTTAAGACCATGTATGCCTTACTCTGTGTGGAGTATCCATGAAAGACTCCCTCATCACTCCTAGGGTCAAACTTATCCAATTGTTCCTTTCCATTATTATGCACATAACACTTACATGCCTGTGTCCACTCCTGATTCGGACGCGCATAGGACCACACAAATCAATATGGATTAGTTCAAGTGGTCGGCTTGTATTGATCTCTCTCTCTCTCTCTCTCTTTGGCTTAAAAGATGATTTGACATGCTTTCCTTTGGTACACTCTGTACATACTCTATCCACCACATACTTAATGTCTGGCAAGCCAACCACTAAGTCATAGGTTTTGAGTTTGTTTAGAAGTGTAAGACTAGCATGCCCAAATCTTTTATGCCATAGCCACTGATCATTTCAGCGACTGCACTCAAACAGATGACTTAAAAGGTAATATAAATATCATCCAATCTGTTTCCTGGTAGACCAGTTCAACCGTTTGATTACAAACTATGTGACAAAGATTAGCTTGAAACTCGATTCCATTGCCTTTGTCACACAGTTGAGATATGCTCAAGAGATGATGCTGCAAGCCCTCAAAAATAAACATTGTCAATAGATTGAGAAAGAGACTTACCAACCTTGCCTAGGCCAATAATAGTATCCTTACTATTGTCTCCAAAGTGTCTTTTCCTCCATCATAGCCTGCACGTGAGAGAACTGTTCTTATGTCCTGACATGTGTCATGAGAACCACTGTCCAAATACCAATAGGTATCTCCTCTCACTGTAGCCTGCAAAAGCCAATCAAACGTTAGTTTGGGAACCAATTAGGATTGGGTCCCAATTCATCACCAGTGGTCTACTTTCTGTCCTATCTGACCCAGACCATCTTAACATGCTTACTATTCTTGCTTTGGCTTCTCTTCTTATGAATACATTCATGAATCATGTGTCCACACTTACCACAGAAATTGCACACATGCATATCCTTGGCGAATACATACTTACCTTTCTTGTATTCCTGAACCATGTAGTGTCTCTAGTGACCACTTTGATCTATTCTTCTTAGCAGTATACCCTAGACCGGTACGACTATTGTTTCCCTGGGCAGATACTATATGATCTAGATTGTTACGGACAGTCAGTAGTTTTCAACATGTTTCTGACTATTTTCAAGCTCTTTGTCTCTAGTTTCAAGCATTTTCAATAAAAGCACATTCCTTTCATCCATAAACTTAAAATCATTTTTTTTTTTTATTTTCTAAATCCATTTTAAGACTTGAAACCACAACTCATTATTCACATTGACAGAAACTATCCTGCTTGACCGTCTTCAACTCATGAATTTTACAAAACTAGATCACATATTTGTCCTTCATACTCATCTATCACTGACTAACTTCAAGATCATGATGAGTAGGAGGAACAATATACATTGTAGCTTTGGTCTTGACAAATTCACTATGCAATTTCTGAACATCATCCATTAGCAAGTTAAAGGCTTGTAACAGGTCAGGTTTGCTGAGATTCTCTACCTTTTACTTAGCACTACTACAAAAAAAGCATAAGAGACCGGTCAAAAAATGTCAAAGAGACCGCAAAACAACCGGTCTCTAGGTGACAGGCTCTTAGGTAAAGAGACCGGTTATGTTTTGCGGTCTCTTAAATCAATCAAAGAGACCGGTGCTAAATTAGAACCGGTTTCATTGAGTAACACCTAAGAGACCGGTGCTGACGTATAACCGGTCTCTTTGCGTAACACCTAAGAGACCGGATTTGACAAGTAATCGGTCTCTTTGGTTAATACTTTTTTTAAAAAATAAGGCTGGCCCCATTCACATATCATTATGCAAGCGGGCCAGCATTACGTTTTTCCAACAAAAATGACAAATTAATGAATATTTAAATTGCACTATAACAAATTACTTGTACATAGAAAAAACATACTTGTATTGTATATACATATATTAATAACAAGTGGTAAAAAATATAGTAGGACAACCTATACATACATATATACTAACWTTACAAAGTAGCTACAACTCCTACAATCCTACTACAATGATACAACTACTGAAAATATGAAACTAATCTTATCTTTAAGAAATTAAATGCTTGACCTTCAATACATGCATACGAGGAATGTTAAATGCAGCAGTCTGCTGCATTTGACAATGCAGCAAGGGGCATTTTGGTCTTTTTTGGGTGGGTCCCACGTGACAGCTTGCTGTCAGATTTATTTATTTATTTTTATTTTTTGCAAATCACACTATGAATTATTTTTTTTGCAAATCACAAGTATATGCTTAAATGAATCAAGGATATAACAAATCACACTAAGATTGGTGAAAATGAACCAAGGATATGCTAAAATGAATCTAGGATATGATAAAATCATACTAAGATAGGTGAAAGTGAACGAAGGATATGTTAAAATGAATCGAGGATATGACAAAATCACACTATGATTTGTTTTTTTAAAAAAAAATAAAATAAAATTAGTGAACAGTGTCGTGCAGCAGACGTGCAACAGTCTGCTGCACCTATCGTGACTCCAGGCATACAGCTACAACGCCTTCAAAGCTCCAACCTGTTAAAAAAAAACTCAATTTGTCATTTAATAATACAAATGATTTAAAAACTAAAGTAAAATTTACCACAAAATAGAAATATATCTAAGAATATTTTGGAATACAACACAATACACACATCATAGAATTTGACTAATAACACAAAATAAAAAAATAAGAATTTGACTAATAACACAAAATAAAAAAATAAAATCATCTAAAATCAAAAGAAGAATCCAAGTCAAACAAAAAGACCAAACAACAATCAAACACCAAATCAAATGAAAACCACCTAGAAAATCGGACGTATTCACACAAAATCGCGTAAAATATTGAAACAAAAACCGAAAAAATTGAACAAATCAGAAGAAAAATAGATTTAAAAAAAAACGAAACCATAAATTTTTTTAAACCCCCCCCCCCCCCCCCCCCCCCCCCCACCCCCCCCCCCCCCCCCCCTCTAAAAAAATAAGAAGAAATCAAAATCTCGGAAAAACCAAAGAAATCATAAAAGACAAACAAAATAAGAAATAGAAAATACCTAAGAAAATTGAATAAAATGTGAAAAATTGATAACTTAAAAAAAACCCATTAGATAAGAAAAATCAAAATCGAAAATCGAAGAAGAAAACGATTATACAAATCTCATCTAATTGATATTAAAAAGAAACAAATCGATCAAAAAAGAAAAACTCAGAACAACTCAGAACTAGATCTAAAAAACAATCAATCTAAAAAATAATCTAAAAATTAATATTAAAAATGATACAAATCGGTCTAAAAGCACAAACAAAAATTGAAAACTCAGAAAAWTTGATTTTTAAAACTCAAAAACAAATAAACAAACTTTGAATATTCGAAACATAAATCTTGAAAAGGAAACAAAACCTCAGAAAAACCTTGAGCGGCTGGTTGAGTCGACGACAACGAAAAACGCCATGGTGAGGTTGATTCGACGGTGACCAACAACGAATGACGAACGAACGACCTATTTGAGGAGCCAAAATAGAAGGAGAGAAAAGTAAAAACAAGAAAATAGAAGGAGGAGATCGAAAGAAGTGAAATAGAGAAGTGAAATTGAAGAAGAAAAATAGAAGGAAGGAGAGAGAAGTAAATATTAGGGAAAAAATATCAGAGTTATGTTTTTAGAGTGAGGAGAGAGATGTGTTCTAGAGACTTGTATTATTTGTATATGTGTATTACCTTACTACCATCAAATGGGCTTGCAAAAATAGTAGTTCATTTTAATCGCAACAGTTTCTATTTTGGGAAGTTTCAAATTAATTGCAACAATTCTATTCTTTCCTTATTTGGTAAACTTTTTTTGTATGAAATGACCAAAATAGCCCTACTTACTAAAACATAACTTTTTGTCCCCACTTTCTCTCTCCATCTTCCCAACTTTAATTTTTTTGTCCCCACTTTCTCTCTCCATTATTGCTAATCACATGCCCCTAATTTTTCATAATCACCCCAATGAAATTTTAACTAGGAGATTGTGCCTCCAAAATTGTTGCGATTAAAATGAATCGGGGAAGTATAAAAAATTTATTAATTAAGTTAAGAGACTGATTTTTATAAGTCCGGTTTCTTACATTGATTTTAGAGGCCTATTTTATATGACCAGTCTCTTACACTGATTTAAGAGACTGGTTAATGAAAATACCCGATTTTTTAGGCGAAGAAATCGGTGACTTGACTTAAGCGGTCTCTTAAAAATGGTGATTTTGCTCATTTTTGTGGTAGTGATGCAACCTCAAACTTAGGACAACAACCTAAGATAGAAAAAGACGGAGGTAGACAAGCCTACTCAAAGCAGCTAAATCATCAGCCTAGGTAGCCATAGTCTATCATTACAATTCAGTTTAGACAAATTAATCAACTTGCATCTGTTTTTTATTAGCTCCTGAATCAACCTGAAACTCTTACAAGCCTTCACATCACAATGTTTCCACAGCTTTTGATTTCTGGCTTTCCATATTCCATACAAACCTACARCAACTGTCATGATAGTTCATTGTGCCTGTATACCAACAGGCCTCCATCGCAGCCAATTGATAAGCTGATCCATGCTATGAAACTGCCTTGACACACCAATCCAACAAAATTAGGCTCCACACCTTACAAGAGAATGTGCATAAAAAAAAGAGGTGTGTATGAGTTTCCTCAGCCCCAGTGCACAAACAGCAAAGGTTGTCATTGCAAATTCCAAATCTGAAAAGTCTACTCTTGACTTGTAATCTTTCCAGGACAACCAACTACCATAAGAATTGATGCTTAGGGTAAGATAATATATTCCATATGCATTTATCCCAAGGGACTTGATTGCCAGAATTCTGAGTTAGCTGGTAACCTTTCTTGATAGAGAAACTTTGGTCATGAGCAGGCCACCAACTTACTCTATTCATTGCATTTAATTTGGTCTTAATGGTGCATATGCTCCTCCAAATCCAACTGATAGTTGGTCCAGCCTGCTAGTTCCACCAGTCATCCCCAATACTATAAACACAGTGTAACCATCGCACCCAAAAGGTTTCTTTCCCAACCTCAATCTGCCATATTATTCTCCTAACAACTAGCCTATTCCAAAGTTAAATATCTCTTATACCCAAACCTCAAAACTTCTTTAGGGTACAAGCTTTCTTCCAATCGACATGCCCTACCTTAACACCAAAGATTTTCCCTTCCCAAAGAAACCTCCTACACAACTTATTGAATTCCTTAATAATAGTTGCTGGAATCATCACAATTTGCATCTAATAAGTTGTGAGGCTTATTAGTATCGAATTAACTAATTGAAGCCTGCATGCAAAAGACAAGTGCCTTGTCTACCAACTCTGAATTCTTTTAGTAACTTTACTGTTCAGCTCACCACACTCAACTACTTTGATTTTCTAGTTGCAGATAGGAACCCCCAAGTATTTGAATGGCCATTGCCCTTGTTTGATCTTAACATTGCCACATATAGCCCGAATATCTTTTGTAGTCATACTAGCACAATACACCTCAGTTTTTGATATATTACCATGTAGACCAGAAACACCCTCAAAATTTTTAAGACCTTTCAAGTTTAACCTCACACTCATCAATTCACCCTTTTGAAAAAACCATCAAGTCATCAGCAAAGCAGAGGCAATTTAACTTGAGCTTCTCACATCTTGGATGAAACTTGAACCCCTTTTGCTCAYYAATATATTGGAGTGTTCTGGTGAGATACTCCATGCGAAGGATAAAGAGGAGCGGGGACATGAGGTCCCCTTTCCTCAACCCTTTGCTAGCTCCGAAGAAGCCCTGGTTGGTACCATTGATCATTAGTGTATAACTTGTAGTGGTAACACAAGCCATAGTTACTATGATATAATGTTTAGGGAAATGTAGAGCTTTCAATAGAGATTCCAAAAATGGTCATTCGATAGTATCATATGCTTTCTGTTGGTCTATTTTGAGCAAACACCCCTTAGGTGTATTTTTTCGAGCATAGTGCCTAACCAAGTCCTGGCATACCAAGATGTTGTTAATAATACTCCTTCCACCAACAAAGGCACCTTGGCACTCTAAAATCAAATTAGGGAGGACTAGCTTCAACCTTGATAAGAACAATTTAGAAATGACCTTATACAGGACAGAACAACATGCAATTGGCTTGTACTCACTTACTTTAGTAGGACATTGTACTTTGGGAACAAGGGTGATAGTAGTAGTATTAACCACTCAAAGCATTTTCCCAAAATTAAAGAATTCTTGAATAGCCTCAACAATATCAGTCCCAATCACTTTCCAAGCTTTTTTAAAGAAGAAGCTACCATACCCATCGATTCCAGGTGCTTTGCTGTTAGGAATAGACCATACATCATCCTTAATCTCCTCAGCAGAAAAATYGAGGTTTAACAACCCTTGACTCTGCTCATCCGAAACCTTACCCTGTCTAATCACATGAGTCTTAATCTGATTGGTATTTGGCAGGCTAGAGTTCATGAAGGTAGAAAAGTGATGTACAAAAGCCTGACACACTTCAATTGGATCAGTAAGCAAAAGACCCTCAGAATTTTGCACTGTGATAACTCTATATTTATGTATCCTTACCTTGATTGCTTTATAGAACAATTTAGAATTTGCATCCCCAGCATTGCCCAATCTTCCTTAGACTTCTGTCTCAAGAATGACATGTAAGTCTCATTAGCTTCCTTAAACTGCTGATAAGCTTTACATTCAGCCTAAATCAAATCCACATCCACCGGATTTCTATGCATAGCTTCATGGGCATGTTGCAAGGTTTTCAATGCTTTGGTAGCCTTGACTCTTATATCTCTTAACTGAGTTTTGTTTAGATGTCTGAGATTCACCTTTAACCTCTTAAGTTTTTGTGTGATCTGGTACATATTGAGACAAGTGATATGTTCACTAGTGGAAAAATCATCATTGCACAACAAGAAAAAGAGGCGCGGGCGACCGACATTAGCGACCGATTGTCGGTCGCTAACACAATTTAGCGACCGATTTTCGGTCGCTAACGTCGGTCTCTTTTTTTTAGTCGCAAAAAAAAAATTAGCGACCGAAATTGCGACCGATTTTTTCTCAAGAAACCCTCCAAAATTTTGGAGGGTAAAGGCAATTAGCGACCGAAAGGCGGTCGCTAATTAGCGACCGACACTAGATCGGCCGCAAATTAGCGACCGAATTTCGGTCGCTAATGCTAATTGCCTTTACCCTAAAAAAAAACACAATTAGCGACCGAAAATCTGTCGCTAAATTTAATTTCTCTCTAAAAAAATGCATTGAAATTGAATTTAGCGACCGATTTGCGGTCACTAAATGTGCTTTTTTGCTTTTTTTTGTTTAATCATATCGTTGAGCTGAGTCTATTGGATATGGTATTAGTCTTGCTAGAAGATTAAATTTTGGTTCTATAATTTTTGAAAGTGATTCTCCTCTTTTAAATCAGTTCAAATACTCCTTTTGAAGCTGAAAAATATGATTTTAATAATCAAAACCATCCTTTTTAATCAAACATTGACATATTAAATCATCCTTAAAACATATGTCAACTTCAACAACATAAGATTAGGGGTCCYTGACAAGTTGACATACTATTGTAGCTAGTTCAATACAACTCTAGTACAAGCAATTATTCCACAATCAAGACCTTCCAAATATATTAACACACCACCAACCTCTTGTACAATAAACACTTGCAGCATGATCACATATCTTCTTTATGTAACCAACTCTTGAAAATCTCATATAAATTTCAGCATCTCTCAGAGCTATAGCTACATACTTTACCGTACTATATACACGCAAAGGCATTTTCCTGGAATGCAAAACAGTGAATTAGAAGATTAAGGCAAACATTACATATAGCTAAAAATAATACTTGTATAAATTTACTATAAAAGAATAAGAATTGACCAGCATTGGCTTGATGCTTTATAGGTTTGGTATTGAGATAATCAGTTTGTAATAAAACCTCGCCAGTTAGCCTTGTTAGTTTTGTTCTAAGCCCAAAGGTCCTTCCTATAAGCCTAATGAAAATCAAAGCATGGGTATGGATTATAATCTGAACCATATCAACATTATCAAGGTAAGATCAAACAGTGTTTCAACGTCTACCATCTAAAAATACAGAGATACTGAAGTGTGAGTCTAGGAGTATGTTCTCAAATAAAAAGATCAAAATAATCGACATGGACATAATTACTGATCTGAACTACAACAATCTGCAGTAAAAAATGCTTACCTAAATCATACCAGCCCACATATAAGATATTAGTCGCTGCCTTCTTCGGTTCTACTTCAACCACTCAAGTATTCTTTCTTCTTAGTGTTCTTCATGTCAGCCCTTTCCAATTCTCTTGTCACAGAGTTTTAATTTGTAAATTTTTACCATATTTTATACTCCTCGGCAATTATCAGTAATCAAAGACAAATTGAAGGTCATTATAGAGTACATATTTACATAGTCAAACAATCAACGTCAACATGAACTAACTTGACAAAAAAATACAAACAAATTCAAACAACTAAAACGCAACAAACTCAGAATTTGTACTATTCAAATAATTGAAAAAATTGGACTAACTGGAAAAAGAAAATTATGATATAATTATACATAGTATTTGACGAAATCGCAAATGAAACCTTAATTCAACTAAATTCTCAAGAAATAGACCACCAAAAATTGCACAACCACCTAAACCCTCCTAAATTTGAACCCCTAAACTGCCTTAAAAATATCAACTTCCACATAAAAAGGTTTAGAATAATCAAAGATATTGTCACTAATAATCCCTACAAACATAATCCAAAATTTGCAAGCACATAATCATAAATCACAAAATCAATCTCCAATTTCCACATAAAAGAAACCTAGTAACAAAAATCATCCAATTCATTCTACTTCTCACCTATAATAATACTATATAATAGAATCAAAGACTAAAGATTTMTGTTAATTTAGATTGTAGAAGAAACATATATGGAAACAACAATGTCATAAATGATAGGAAAATTCTTAAGCTCAATCAACACAATAAAAAGACAGTAAAATAAATCCAGTTCCYCAATCACAAACAAAATGTTGTATGCATCCACCAAGATTTTTTTTGTACTTGTACTTTTTGGTCATGGTGATATCCTTGTTCATTATTTATTTAAAAAAGTACAGAGTAGTTTGCTAATTATATTTAAAAAGAAGTAAAAGAAGTTCAGTGCTGTTATACAGTTAAGAGTGTTAATAATCCAAATACAAAATCGTCTCATTTTAMGACAATTACACAATTTTCCATTCTCCATGATTACACAATTTTCCATTCTCAATGTCAACTTTATTGTGAATTAAGACTTCATGAGTGAAGYTGAGCTGCTAGGTTATGTTTAGAAGATGCCATAGAACCTTAAAACATCTTACATACTGTTAGACAGAAGTCCCTATGAGAATGATAAGATACTCTCAAAATCTCTGTAATATCGCTTTTTTTTTTTTTACCTAAAACAAGCACACTTTTTCTTTCTCCTCTGTCTTAAGCACATAACGGGTCAACCTAGGGCATAAATTACTAACTTAGTGTAAGGGCATAAATCACTCACTATAATTGAGTGTTAGCACCAGGAAAGAGTAATAAAGTAATGATGAAGTAAAAAATAATTTTATCTTTGTCAAAATAAAAAATGCATAAAATAGTAGCCATAAAAATGAAATGGGTCATTTAGGATTATTCAAATTTAATAGCAGCCACTAATTTATCAATTCTAAAATTAACTTATTAAAGATGCAAATTTCAAGTTACTACAAACAGAACTCGGATCTATCTTATACAATAAAAGGAAGTTCACAACAATGGAATGCATGTAAGGCAACTCTTGTTGTCAGACATTCTGATAAGTAGGTGAAGAAGAGATTGCATTTTAAGCAGCAGAAAATAACTAGGCAATAGTAGCCACTAATTTATTATTTTTCAATTACCTGAAACGAACTTACATAGTATAAGCATTGTTCAAGTCACATTTTAAGCAGCACATAGCACACCCAACAATGTAAAATATCACTATAGAAGATGAAAGTCACATGTGCTAAATCATTAACCTTCTCACTGTAAAATATCAATTCGTTTGTTCTGATAGTACTCCTTACTCTTCTCTGAAATAGCTTTTTCCAAGGTCTCTTGATCCAATTACTCCATCGTTCCTTCAAAAAGCAATGGAAACAAACACAATTTAATTAATAAAGATAAAGTAATGGAAAATGTACCACAAAATCGGTCATAAGTAAAAGAGAAGCATCAAAACATACTACTCACCCTTATCACGCTTATTTGAGAATATATCAATCTTCTCCCAACTCTTAGTTCGAAAAACATTCAACATACAAAAAACAATTTTGCAGCATTGGAGTGTATGATTAAAGCTCCATTTATAGCAAGCACACCCAACAAAGGAAAAAAATAACAAAAACAGCAACAACCTATTATAAGAAACACGACAGGAAACACAAAGAAAGAATAAAAAAAATTAGTGAAGAATGTAGAAAAGAAAGAAAGACTAACTCTTTATTGAAGACCAATCTGCAAATTGACGACTTCTTGCTCTAATACCTCAGCCTGAGATCCCTGAACAAAAAGATTTAATTCAGTTATAGTTTACTAAGGTGCTTAAGAAAAAAGGATACGTTTTTTTTTTGGGTAATCTTAATTAAAAAATTGCAACATTCTACTAAGGTGCTTCAGAACTCAAAAATGCTAATAATCAATTCAATAAAAAACATACATTACATTTCATAAAAGTGCCCACTTTAATTAAACCCTAACTTTAAATCTCATAATCTCAATTAAACAATCCAAAACAAATTTCACTACAAGAATTTTGTGTAAGGCCGACCGAAATTATCGACCGACGAAAAATCGGTCGATAATACCGACCGACACCGACCGCAGTTGGTCGGTGATTTTTACCGACCGAAAATTCGGTCGGTATTACCGACCGATTTGTACATCGGTCGGTGTACCGACCGACAAATCGGTCGGTAAATCCTTTGATTTATAATCC
>SNQN01011601.1:0-14681 GCA_008642245.1 Bassia scoparia | reverse complement strand
TTGACACTATTGGTAAAATATAAATATTGATCAACCATTCTTTCTATGAGAATAACCTTTGTTAATCAAACTAATCTTTCCTCTATTTACATAACTATTGAATAAGGGTATCAACATAACCAAGAAGTTCAAGTACTTAGATGAGCTCACAAACAAAACAAGGGACTACAAAGTGAAAGTTAAAGTTATTGAAAAATCCTGGATTAAACAATCACCCGGAAAAACGGCAAGGCAACCTCTTGTTCTCCGAGATGAAAAGGTAAGCGAACATGCCTCTTTCTTGCATTTAATTTCATGTAAGAGCTATAATCATGTACTACCTCTATACATTGCTTTTATGCAAGGGACAACAATGCGTGCAATCATCTTCGGAGACGACATTGCACGCTTTGAATAAGCAATTGAAAGAGACAAAGTGTATGAAATTGGAGGTGTAACCATTGTGTCAGTTGCACAACAGTATCAATAGAAAGATGAYCATTAGTAAGAAGGTGGACCACCTCGTACTGCTGCTTGGAGAAACTAGCAAGTCAGGACCTAACTATCTGCACCTCCACTCTATCCCTCAGACGGGAGACATGAGCAAGGATCTTATTGGTAACTATCACACTTACATCCTCCCTTACATGCCTACTTTCAGATATATATTGTAGAGAACCTGTTAATGCAAGGCAGCTCGTATTATGGATTGGTTCAAATGTAAATTATATTTATATATGGATTAGTTCAATATAGATTTTAAATATGGATTAGTTCAACATTCAAGTGTGTAAATAAATATATTAAGCATGATCGGCAGATTACAATGTGTAAATTACACTCCAAGTTGTTAAGGTCAATTCAAGTTTCAAAAAAAAAGTAGCATAAATTGGTGTAAGATAAGTGTATTGATGTGTTATTAATGATTTTAGTGCTTCATTTAAGCTTATGTAACTTATATTTGCAAAGAATTGAAGTATTGTTGAAACGCCTCAAACACTATTTGCATGAATCAGTAATCAATATAYTATAGGCCTATAATACATAGATTGCATCAATCACATATCATATATGTATGACTTCTTGTTCTGCAGATATTATTGCCCTTAATTTTACATCTCCATGATAATCAAAAGAAACTTAGACACCTTGCTATTGCTACATGTGCAGATGTGTTTGGTGTTGTTCTCTACATCTCTGAAATTCGCACTATCGAAATGTCTGCCATGGAAGTGTCTGTTAGATATATCATGATAGTGGATGAAAGGTTTATTCCTATACATATCCATTTTTCCCCTTATAATTCTAACATTTACTCACACACATCTACTCTATGTGATGCATCTTTGCTAGCACTCAATACCCTTGTGCGTTTGTCTGTTTGGGGGGACCTAGTTGAAGCCAACTTTGAGATATACACCCATTGGAACACAAGCTATAAAGTGGTTGCTTTCACTGCTATGCACATCAAAACATTTAACGATACTGACATTTTAGTGTAAGATTTTATACTACATTGCTTTCACAACTATCTTTCTTACCCCCACTAATTTGATGTTCCTTTAATAAGTTGTACGCTGTCATCTTCGATGTCAACAAATCATCCCAGAGCCACCGCACGACAGTGCTATTTAGCTACGCGAGTGGTAAGACAAGTATTGTTTTGTAAATTTCACACACTATTGCGAACGCACAAACAAACCCATTATGTCAAATTAACACTATTCCCTTCCTACAGGACCGAGGCTAAATGACCTCTCTTGGAAAGGTTTTCGATCTATTGCGAAACGCACAAAACCAAAACCATTATGCAAATTAACACTATTTCCCTTTTATAGGACCGAAGGCTAAATGACCTCTCTTGAAAGTCTTCGATCTATGTCCTTGCTGCTAGGACCCATTCCCAGCCGATCCGTACCATCGTAATTACTGCTAGCTGACTTAAGGCAAAAAAAGGTAAGCCTCTTACCCTTATTCCAATCTAGCATAAAGGTTACACTTTAGATCTTAGATTCAAGCATCAGATCAGCATATCTTGAGACCAAGCCAGAGACCTTAACTTAAAGCTTACACCCTTTTCCTACAATTCAAACGGATAAAGTCACGAGCGACCTAACCATGACCATAATTTAATTAATATAAATGACCTGAATGAGCAAGGTAAGCTAGAGAAATGGTGCAAATTTCAGTGCTTAATATAATAGTAGGGTTTTCTTTACTACTATTTAAATTAGATAGCAAATCTTATATTAAGTTGAATTAGATTATAAATCATGATAAAAGAATCCATTCCTCTGAACACCCACCCATATTAAACATAATTAACGCCATTTATCGTTGAAGGAATGAAATCTACTTTTGACAATAAATTACACATGTATGTGAAAGAATGAAACTCTACTTGGACATTTGTGAAAGATTGAAAATCTACTATATTAATTCTCATTCAGTTCAAAGAATAAAATTACAATTCCAATATACTTAAGCAAGAGCATAAAAAGTAATCATATTATTGATTAAATGTAGGCATTAATAAACATGTTTGAAACAGAAGTTTTGGTTAAACTTTACGTGGTCGGACCTAAGATGGATATCTTTTTCTTGACATGGCTCAATAAGTGTGCCCGCAAGGGCCTCCTGACAAAGGGAACTCTTTTTCCTGAAGCACTGCCAATGATGAAACAGTCTTAGTGCCAAGGTTGGTAATATTAAAGATGTCCAATGGCTTAAGTGTCTAACCTACACTTCTGAATGCAATACTGACATAACCTCACCTCAACAAGCGTCACCTTCAAGATCAAATCTCTGATGGAAAAGAAACACAGGAGTTCACGACTTACCGTGAAGCGGAAGACCTTTAATTGGGATTACATTGACCCAGCTCCGGATGACTCATTGGCTTATGTGAGTAAACAGACTTACCTTTTAGACATCTCATCTATATTGGTTAACAATAATTATGAGTCTGACATTTATAACACCCCATAGGATTGACACAAATCGAGCGACTTGAAAGAAACCTGCTACAAAGAGATATATACTTGCAAATAGGCCACGGCCACTGTTGCCGCAAATCAATGTTCGTCACGGGTCTACGTAGCATATCATCTCGAGTAGCCCAGATTTAGTCATCTCTATCCCTTTTGCTTCTACTCCCCAAACAGCCTATTATGATGGTAATATTGCGAAAAAATTTTAATGCTTGCCATTACTAAACTCTCGAATATGCATGTTCCAAGTTGCATTTATTTGGGTGCTTAAGTGAACTAATAACATTTTGACACCTTACTATTTGTTATACTAACTTGGCAGCTATATTGAAAAATAGCATGTTTTTACTATATTTAACTTGGTAAAGTTATTATTAAAAATAGGGCATGTTTTGTTTTCAGTTAGTGTCAATTATCATTTGCTAGTGTTGTATTAACTCAAATAGCCATTGAGGTAAAGTAAAAACTCATTATAGTCCGAACTACGCTATGCAATTCCTAACACACCAACGTTTTAGCATACCGTCCAAGAGAGAGTAATAAATTAATACAATAAAATATTGAAGGATATGGAATCTAACACGTCCACTTATAAGATCTCGATGCTAGTGATGCTATTTACACCAGACTGAGCTATATATTCCAAGTTATTGTATTATGTCTGCTTCCTTTATTATATATATCAATAATTTATAAATAATGGTAGGCACGTTGACCCACCATGGCCCTAAGTTGGTTCCACCACCTATAAAACAATGGTCCAGTATACCCATGTAGGTCTCACTAAATTTCACCCACCATTGCAATTATGGTAAAAATTGTTTTATTTAAACAATAAATGTTTGATTAAATTCTGGATACTTAGTTCCTTAAATACATTGAATGAAAATAAATGTTACAAAAAGATTTTTTTTAAGTGAAACTAGGAAGGTCAAAGACCTCAAAACCAAAATAACAGAAGAACAATGACCAAGTTTATTTAGCCTAACCAAGCCACATCCGAGTTATCTTAACTAAAATTGAAAGAAGGGGAAAAGTAAACCGAGTAACATTCCTTGATACCATATATGTTAGGCATGTGAATCAAAGTTGGAATGGTTTCCATGATAGTAGTGAGAATTATGATTGATGTTGATCACGACCAATGAATCCCTACATGCTTACAACCAATTTGCTTAATTATTTGGCTCATAGGAATTGTCTTGCTATGTACCCATGATTTGCACACAAGCCTGTTATATCCTTATATCAACATTTTTTATTTCAAGTTTTTGCGCCATTTCTAATCCAGTCTTTAGAGCAAGCACCACAACTTGAATAAAATTACAATGATCTAAGGATACCTCCACCTCTAGTTGAAGGCAACCCTTCATGTTCTTCGCACCATTTGTATTAAGGCAGTCCATTATTAGTTAGGTGGCCTTCAACTAACATAGATTTCAAGCTTAGCAACATGCCATAGCCAAAGTTTCTTCTCTTAGGAAATGTGTTTAAGCAGGCAAGAAAGCACCCTTATTCTTAGGGATTTGTTTTACTCTTTAAAAGACCGACACAATTTCTCCATTTCCACAACCACCATATAAATAGGGCTAATTTTCTGGTGGGTTCATCCAACTTCTTTTTGTTCACGTGACAATATTATACTCCATCTGTTTTTTATTAGTTGTTGCATTTTTTCTAGGGGTGATCACGAGCTGGGTTTGACATACTCCGTAGGCCTGCTAAACGGGCATGGTCGGGATTGAGTTTGAGCCTACAATTGTTGCCCAAAGCCCGAAAAATTAGAACAGGTTTAGTAGGCTTTTTGGGCTTTTTCGGGTCGGGCCAATTTTTAACTAAAGTGTATGAATTTTAATGGCCAAAGCCCTCGCAAAAACGGAAAAATCGGGTCGGGTCGGGCCCGGCTTGAATTCGAACCGAAATGTGATGTCCAAAGCCCTCAAATTTTCGGGCCGGGTAGACCTCGTTTTGATCATCTCTATTTTTTTTCCTTTGAAATGTTTTCAATTAAACTTTGTGTCGTTGTTTGATGAATTTTAACCAAGATATTGTTATTTAGATCAATAACTAGTTTTTTGGCACGGCATTTCCCGGGTCTTTTTTTTTTACTTGGTATCAATCAGTAGGATGCATTATTTGGCATGTTTTGTTAGATGTTTCTTAAATGTGTATTGTCGTGCTTGTTGGAAGTCTGGCGACCATGTCAATAGTTTGTGCATAGTATTGTTTTGGTGGGTGGTTTTCTTTGACAATAATATATATAGTAGTGTATCACTACTTTATTTAATATCCAAACACTGCATTTATAATATATTTAAATTGATTGTCAAGATCCAATTGTCTGTGACGATAAAAGTGGTTCTTGCTGAACTCATTAGGTCTAATTTAAGTTTACATACTTCTTTATTTGAAATAAGTTTGAAAAGTGATAAATAAACTGAGATGCATTCCAGGTCTTTAGTATTCTTCCTTTCTTGGGTTTCTCATGATTGTTCCTCAATGTTGACGAACCATTTTTGGAGTCGAAGATCATCTACTCGTCGTTTACTGAAAATTCGTTCCTGYATTTAAATGAGAAGTGAATTTTGTTAGGTTATTTTGAGAGTGGCTTTTGGAGAAGTGTGTAGCGATGTGGGAATTCGACCTGAGTAGTCGTTATTTCTTTTGTCCTTTGTTCGTTGTAGTTGGTTGGATTTTTGTTGTTTTCCCTTCTATTGTTGCGATTTACCCATGCTCCTGTTGGAATTTTGTTTGCTATTAAGTTTGTTGTGTTTGTCTATTGTGAATTCTGAGTAATATGTACGTACCTCAGTGTTAGCATGTTTTTCTAAACCACTTTGGGTATCGTTGTAGTTTTTGTGATCCTTAGTAAAATCCTTTATTGAATGGGCGATTTTGTTGTAGGTCGCTGTCGGTACTCATATTTCAATCAAAAGTTTCATTTAGCCTACAACAATAAAATTCCCTGCAGAAGGCGAAGGGAAGAATTATTAGTAGATGTAATTATCAAGCTGAGCAACCAAAATTCAATAAGTAGTAGAATGCAAAATCAAAAGAATAGAAGAACCAACAGAATTATCCATAACATCAATATATAATAAAAATATTTGATGTTTTCATTGAACTAAAACAACCTAGTATCATTCCCGTCATAGCAAGGTCTAGAGAGGTTTAGATATAGGTTGCCTTACTCTCTTACCTTTCCGAGTCGAAGACTACTAAAGGCTCTCTATTATAAAGCAAAAACACACTCTAGCTCCACAATAATATTTACGCTTTAACGGAAGTCAATTTTACAAATACATGATCCTATATATTCTCATACTTTAAAATTAAGCTCCCTTTTCCTAAGCAAATCTTAACCAACAAAGTCTTTGTCACAGCTTTCAAACAAAGCTAATTCTACCTTGCCTTGTATGACTTCACTCTAGATGGATTCTTCTAAGTCCCAATCACAAGTTTACATCTTTATTCCAATCACCAATCCAATAGCCAAATTCCCGGTATATAACAGATACATTGATAGCTACTTATAGGAAAAATCATCTATTAGTTAAAACTGTATTTTGTAATAAAGTGCATGCTCTCTAAATGAAGCCAAAGAAGAGTTGTGTGGAGTGCAATCCCTTCATTGATCTTACTATAATAGTGTAATCTTGTATGACCAATCCAAGAATGCTCTATATTCTGTAAAACAAGATCACTTATCTTTGTAGTTAAGAAAAATATCTCTGGTGTCCCGTTTTTCTACAGTAAAGAAGAATTTACATATATGTTCTCTTAGAGTTTCTAGTCCTAGTTCACAGCATAGATAGGAAGCATTAATAGTTTATGAGAGATTATAGAAGCTAAAAGTATCAAACATTACATATGCTAATACTCTAAAACAATATAATATAATTATTGAAAGAGTACAAAATTGAATGGATAAAAATTTAATACATTTTTAAAGAATAAGTGAGTTTGGAAAAAAGTCTAGTTGATAAAAATATAAAAGTCTGGAATGGATTGGGGATAATTCAAACAACTTCAACAAAGCTCTCCTTCCCCAATAAACCCACTTTGGAAATGTTTGGCTTGGCTGATTTATATATATAATATATATAATATATATATATAATATATATATATATACTATATATATATATATAGTATATATATATATATATATATATACATTTAAGCTACTATGGGTACATTTTACATTTTAAGGGTACATACAAGCAGTAAAGGGGTACACAAGACTTTAGCTACTATTGGATGAACAGTACACGTGTACCCTTTAAACCCTTTCAATGTACCCCATTTTAAGGGGTATTATATATATATATATATTTATATATAATATATATATATATATAATATATATATATATATATATATATAATATTATATTATATATATATATATATAGGAAGGATCATGTGAAAACACAAACCTTAGGGTAGAACTAAAAAAAATTTTATATCTTGACGTTAGGATTTGGAGATGGACGTCACGATTTAATCTATTATATACTTGTATTTCAATTTGGGGAGTCATGAAGGTTTAAAGGGTACACGTGTACTTGTTATACATAGTAGCTGAAAGTCTTGTGTACCCCTTTACTGCTTGTATGTACCCCTTAAAAGTTGTAAAATGTACCCATTTATTTTGTTTTTCCACTTTTCATAGTAACATTGTGGTTTTCATTGGATCCTGACTATATATAGCCTGCTACTTCAGCCATCAACAAAAGGGCGCACACAACTATAATCATTATTAGTTTTTATCTTTGAATGACAATAAGGAGTACTTTTTCTGCTATTGAAATATGAACAACTTGATGTAGATAACCACGGTGTATGACGCAGAGTATCCTTGTTAAAGTTAGCCATGAATCATCATATCGAGTTATACACTCCTCGAACATTGTATTCCAGAAACTCTGAAATCACTCTATATTCATCATGCCCAGAACTACCAAGTCTATACAAGTATTGAGGAGAATGGAGCAGAATGGTTTGCAAATAGGTGTAAACAAAAAGTTAGATAACAGCAATGAATTTATAGTTGTGCAAATAAGAATTAAACTGAAAAAAGCCAACACTAAACACCAGAATTCTTGCCACGGAAAGTTAGCATGGGAGAACCAAAGGCCCAACCAGCAATATGTCTTAATACACTACATACAATAGTCTACATTTTCAAATCACATCACAAAGTTCAAGTACAATACATGGTCCAAAAGGGGAGACATGGTCAAGCATTGGGACTGTTGTGTAACATAGATCTTGATAAGGGTCAAGATTCTTGTGTCCCAAAGCTGAAAAATGGAGACAACAAAATTAAATAAGAACAAGATAGAACACTACAATTACTTGATCAATCTGACTAATTGATGATGGTATGATACCTCTTTAGGTGAATATTTTAAATAAAGACAAATATACATGACTAAGGCTAGTGAGAGGAAGTTTAATTTTTCATTTGCTGTCAATCATTCTCTTCAAGTTCCTCAACACGAAGTTTTTCGTTGGCTGAGTTTCTTGGTTTTAGCATAATACTGTCAAAGAATTAAGGATCATACATGTACGATTAAAGAATTAAGGATCAAAAGTTAGTAGGTTAGTATTATTATTGCTATCATTCTACCAATTTATAATCAATTACTGAAGTAGTCAACAACTCAACATTCATCTCGTTCAAAATTTAATAATTTACCTAATAAATTAAAATATAATTCAAATTAAATAACCATTTAAATAACAAATCTGAAAAAGGAAGATAAACAAATCTAAACAACAAATAGATTAATAGAATGAAGGAGATAAACAAATTTAAACAGCAAATAGATTAATAGAATGAATGGGATAAACAACAAATAGATTAATAGAACGAATGGGATAAACAAATCTGAAAAGGAATGAGATTAATATAATTCAGTGACTTATGAATTGAAAGCTTTCAATTTGGCGAAGTGTAGAAGCTTGGCTTGAAGTGTGATTGAGATTAATATAATTCAAACTGAAAGCTTGCCGCTATGGTTCGCCACCCACAACCAAAGAACAGTTGGTGCAACCATCTAAATAATTAATGGATTTGATGCAACCATTAATAGCAATTTAAATTAACACTCAATAATTGTAAAGGGAAGATGAATGAGAATCAAGAAGAGGGAGAATGTGAATTTTAAAAGCTTGAGGTTACAACTGAATTGAAAGAGATAAAAGACGAAAAAGAGTAATGTATGAATGTCAATAACTCAATAAGTGATTGGCAAGAGGGATGAGGTGGCAACACATAAGATTTAGAAAAAAAAATGAGAAATAAGGCAGTATAGGGATATTGTGACACATGGAGGATACGTGGGGTGAGAGTTTTAATATAGAAGGGATAGATTACCAATTTGCTTCGGTTTTGAAACTTATTACACAAATACCATCCACTTAGGATCGGTTTCGAGCTTATTTTTTCTTCTCCCGAACTGTAAAACGCTATTTAGAATAGCGATTTACATCACAAAAACGCTATACTAAATAGCGATGTTACCTATACAAAGTCTATTCACTACATCCCAACTCTGTCCTCCCCTGCTCGTTCAATTCATTGCAATTGCACACACTAACTCGCGTCGCTACTGTCRTCGTGACTCCAACGCATCCATTTCCACCGCCGACCACCGTGATTCGTTCGCAGTAGCCACCTATCATCCTCACYTCTCTCAAGTATCAACCATTCCATCACCATAACACATAAGTTTTTTTACCCTAATTATTTATGTTGTTTTGATTAACTTTTTTAAAATTCAGAGTATACTTCAAGGATTACCTTTTGTTTCATCATAACTTTGGGTTTAATTGGATATGTACTTTAATTTGCTGAACTTATGTTATTGTTGCTGGTTTTTTTTTAATTTTTAAAAAATAAATTATTTGGGAGATTTGGAGGTTAGAAGACATGGGGGGTATGAAATAAAATGGATTGCAGGTTTAATTTCTATAGGTTGATTGGTTGTTTGTTTTAGTATATAAGATGGCAGAGCTGCACTGTCTCTTATACACATCTAGTATAAGATGGCAGAGCTGCAAAATGCAAATTAATTGTTGAGCTTATGACCATGGCAAAGCAGAAAGCAACAAGAATTATTTTACGGTAAAACACGCTATCTTGAATAGCGTTTTTGCCATAATTTTTAATCAGTGTAGATCGCGATTACAAATAGCGTTTTTCAGTTACAATTATCAAAAAAAATTTGACGATCCTACGTGGACGGTATTTGTGTAATACTCCCTCCGTCACGCAATTATAGAAACAGTTGACTTTTCACGTATTTTGAGGAAGAGATTTAACCTAGTAAACGATCAAATTKATCAAAATAATTTTAACACAATAAACATATCATCTTATTCTTCATTATGTTAAATATTTTAATTAAGTTTATCGTTTACTAGGTTAAATATCTTCCTTAAAATACGTGAAAAGTCAACTTTTTTATAATTGTATGATAGAGGTGGTAAGTATTAAAACCGAAGCAAATTGGTAATTATTGAACTAAATAACAATATGTTTGACCACACACTCCACAACGCAAATTATTCGTTGGACCCCCGGTCCATCTATAATTAGATGGMCCCCCMCCCCAAGCCCGCCACATCAATATTCAATGTTTAGCATTAAATATTCAATGTTTTGTATTCAATATTCAATGTTTTGTATTCAATATTCAACTCTAYTTCATCTTATTTTAYTGTATACTTTGTATTTGCWACTCACTGCAAAAGCTGCCTATTTCAAATCAGAASAATTTGTGAATTCTWATAGAATGATTGGATACAAAGAGAAGTTGATACTTATGAGTTGGAGATCAAGTTCGGATTATGTCAATTGTGGTGTGTATTTAATGCACCATATGGAGACATTCAATGGGCATGAAGATTGGACTTGCCAATCCAATTCTAATCATGGTAATCAAGATAGATTGTTTAGAACTTATAATCATGTACAATTTACTTATTACACATATGTTGATTTATTTTGATTCTATTTTCAGGATGTTTTCTGTCAAGCTCAGATTCGTACCCATGTGTAGTCAAGATATTGATTATTTATATAATATATATTATAATATATAATATATATATTATATAGTATATTATATGTATATAATAATATATAATATTAATATATATATGATATATATATACCTATGACTATACGTTACACACAAGAGAAAGTATATGATGCAAGGTAGAAGAAGGAGTGATGTAAAGATTAGCAGAGTTAACTATTGAATGCTCAAAACATTGAATTTGGTGTATAAAGCTGAATTTATTTATATTAGACATAGAATTATAAAATTGAATGTTCAACATTAATGGTTGAACTTGTTCCTAGAACAAAGATTTTAGTATTTGGATACTTTATGTCTCTTTTTGTTCGATGTTACATATTGTTTCAATTATTCACCCATTTATACTTTGAGAACCATGCTAGACCATACCAAAAGAAATCATATTCATTCAATAACCGTTGAACTTGATTATTGAAAATTGAATATTTAACACTTGAAGTTGTTACTTGTATGAATAAAAATAGAACTCAAATTATCATTTTTTTTATTCAGGGTATTTACTATAGAAATTTCCTCATATTCCAACTGCGATCTGCACGAGGCTTGTATTTACTCTCCTAACACTAAACCAATCTTATATGCATAATCATTATAACAATTAAAAGCCTCTTCAATCACTATTAACAGTAGCATTCAGCAACACCCTTTGCTCTGCCTCGAAAAACACAGACCTCACGCAAATAACAGTAGCATAATATAATGTTCAAATAGCTATAAGACCAAATGTATCAAATAAATATGAACAATTGATTCAAGTGTTATAACTGAATGAAATTTATAGAAAGAAGACTATATTGCATTCAAAAATGAAGATGTGAATGAGATTGAAATTTATCAATATTTACTACAATGAACGTTTTACATGATAATTAACAGTTAGGAATGATTACACGATATATTAACATTGTGATTTATATTGCTATTCATTACTTGGTAAATAAAACTTAAAAATTGAATATTGAATACACCAACTTTAATATTCTTACTTGTAAAGTTGTAACACTTATCTACTGGAAAATTGAAATTAAAAGGAATTTCGAACTACTCATAAAAACTCATACAATTAAATAACAAATCTACAACATTAATTTCAGCATACAAAATTACTTCAGTATGCAATAAATAACAGATGCTTGCGAATAAAATATTCAAAAACATTGGAATACAAACGTGAACATCGAATCGTACTTTTTCCAGCATTATTCATCTCTATTCATTAGTCTTTCATACATCACGATCTTATTCCTTGCATATATTACAACATCACTGATCTTCATTCTTGCATCGATATTGAACACTCATGATCTTCATATTCCTTGCATTCTTCACTATTACTATGATTATTTCATCATTCTTCTCTAATGTTTGATTCATCTTTTAACCCTAATATCAAGATAAATTTGAAGTATAATGCCAATTATATTCAATGTAGAATTAGAGAGACGAAATTTTTTCTGAAATTTTTGAAAAAATGAATGTTTAGAAGAGAGATAATAAGTTTGAGATTATGCTAGAACTAGAATATTAGTTGTTTTGAACTTATGGATAAGAAAGAATTGGTTTAACTGTAAAATACGTTGGTTTTATGAAGGGTCAGTCATTTTATTGGATCTTAGTGGTCCCAAGCAAAGCTCTATGCTCCAAACAATCAGAATGTTAAAAGCCGTTAGGAGGAATACAAACTAAGAGAAAGAGTACCCAAATCAACAGTCAATTCAGAACCCAACATAGTCGACTCTACTCTACGTAGTGACAATTTTTGACATCAACGATCATCTCTCTCATTTACTTGAAGAACATATCAAAGCAAGATATAAGAGAAAATCTGGATATCAGAATATCGTGATGATCAGCGGAGCGCAGCAGTTCCGTCTGAGAGTCAGCAGGAATTTGACCCTACATCAGCTATCTTCAATGTGCCTAATCTCTCAGAAGTGTCATCAAGAGCCATTTCATCTGAGGTTCTGCTCCGAGAAAGTTTTCATTATGCTGCTTTCCAATGTTGACTGACGGAATAACCCCAGAACCCAGTAATGCCCCTCCCTCTTTTTCAATCATTCATCCTTTCTTTCTTAGATGAGATCTGGGTTTTCTGGCTTCCATTTTATTCCGGATTTGTTTGTAAAATGTGAAGTTGTGAATCTTAGTTAGTGTTATTCATCGCTTGATTCTGATGATTCCAGAATTGATGTTGTGAGCTCTTGTTCTCGTTAAATGTGGTTGTCATACTAACAAATGGTTGTTTGTGTCTGGGATTGACATGTGTTGATAGTTGTACCATATAGATGGAATGTACCGAAGTGTCATAGACAGTTTATTTTTCATCAATCATCGTATGAATTGGTATCATTCGTGGTCGCAATCTTGCAGTAAATATTGCGCTAGCAATTTCGCTAATTAGTCTCAGGAATGTCATGGTAGATAGCAGTTATATTATTTACGAATAGCTAAATAGATATTGAAGGATCGATCCATGGTTTCTTGGAGAATCATCTATTGTCTTATGCATAAAATTAGAGTCAGTACTTGCAGTGAGCGCTTATGGAATTTTTAGTTGACATGAGTTTCGTGATTAATAGATACTTCAGGCTCTGTGCTTGGGGGTTTCTGTGGAAAACTAGAAGTGTGGAAAAAATAAAAAAAATAAGTCTTGTTGTTCTGTGTTTGGTCAGTCGTGAAAAACCTAGGAGAAAAGAGCGGAACGAGTGTATCAAAAAATAGGACAGGATGCGAGAGAAGATCAATAGAGGGAATAAGAGTCAGAAGTGAAATATGATTTGTCTTTAGGCAATGGAGGCATCACCTTATTTTTTAAAGCAAAAATATTTAATTTTTTCAAGGAGGGTTTCTTAACTTTAGGAAAATTCATCCCCTTACCTTAACAACAAGAAAGGAAATAAGAAAGGTGATGAAACTTTCCTTCTAAAGAAAATAAAGTTTAAGAGTAAAACAAAAATTCTTGTTTTGGTGGAATCTTAAGTGTTATTCGGTGACACTGCAAGCTTTGTGTTTAGGACGGTTTATGGTTGTTTATTTGGTGTTATTGCTTAGCATTTGGTAGTTCTTTCTTTGGTAATTTCATCAATGTTGTGCTAGATTGTCCCTTTTCGAGATGGAGGTGATTGGCCATTGTTGGTTTATACGTTTATTTTTGAGCTTATCCTTGACTCTTCTGAAGTTTAAGAACGCCTGGTGACCTTGTGGTGTAATATATTGATATAATGGACAAATTGCCCATTATTAGTCTGTGGAAATAAATCGAGCAGAATAATAATACTGGAACATATTTTCTTTCTGCTTGTTAGTTTGGTTACAAGTTTAGTGTACAATGGAATGAAAGTTTTTTTTGTTTTTTTAATTAATTATTTTTTTTTCTTGATATTTATATTTATTTTTTTTTTTTTTTAAATTTTTTATTATATTTTTTTATTTATCTTGATTTTTTTTTTTTGTATTTTAGTATTTTTTTATATTGATTTTATTTTTTTAGTTTTATTTGTTATTTATTATTTTTTTATTTTTTATTTATTATTATTTTTTATTTTTTTTTTTTTTTTTATTTAATTTTTTTTATTGTTTTTATTATTTATTTTTTTTGT
>SNQN01011600.1:0-10126 GCA_008642245.1 Bassia scoparia | reverse complement strand
TATGTCAATGTTATTAATCATTTAATCTCTTTGTCGAGAGATTCAATTGAAAAGAAAAAATTACATAAAAAATTTGAAAATTATAATAACTCACCTTCAATTCATTATTAATTTGAAATTGTACCCAATTATATGATTTTTTTTCCTAATTGAATATTTAGTTAATATAAATTTTTAAATTGCCCGCACGCATCGCATGCTTATAGTGCTAGTATAAGGAAAGGGGAGAGGTGGTGGCGGTGTCCCCCTAAATTAAAATTACCCCCTTACCCTTGCTAATTACAATTTTTAGAAAGCAATTTTAAATCAAGCCATAAAAATCAACCGTAATTAATTACTTTAAAATTAAAGAACTTGACATTAATATATTTTAAACTTTTAATCAATTAATAAATGTTTTAAATTTAAATTAGGAAAAATGAAATTAAATAATCCGAACTTTTGTCCTTCCGCTCAAAATAATCCGAACTCAGGTTTATCTCATAATAATCCCTACTTGTACACCCTCATCTTCCCAAAACGATCCTTTTAACCCACTACCTGTTTAACAGGTTATTTTTATTTTTTTTTATTTTCTTTTTTCTTTCTTGTCCCTTTAACCTCTGAAATTCCCTCACCTTCTCTCTCTTCTCTCCATCGTAAACCCAACACCATGCAGCCAGCCACCACGCCCCAACCCCACCTGCCAGATCGTCGTCGATTTCCGACCCCCCAATCACCGTAACCCCCACCCGAAACCCGCCACCCACAAACCTCCAAACACCGAATTCCCACTTACCCAACTTCGATACATCACCTCCTCAGTCGAATTCACATCTCTTTCTCCTCGAATTGAGTGGTTTTGATTTCATTCTCAACTAGATTAATTGGTTTTGATTTCGTTCTCAACTAGATTAATTGGTTTTGATTTCGATTTCGATTTCGATATTGATTTGGGTTTTATGGTTTTGCAGTGGGTATGCGTTGTGTGTGTGCAGTGGAGGAGGAGTGGTTGAGGGTGTGAAGAATGAGGGAGGGGGTGAGGGTGATGCGGGAGAAGGAGATGTCGAGCCATTGGAGATGCCAGTCGCGATGGTGGTGGGCTGATCGCAGTGAGAGGGTGGTGAGCTAGTGGTAGTGAGAAGGTGAAGGTATGGTGGTTTTTTTAGTTAAGTTGTATTATTAGAGGTTAATTTTGGTTAATTAGGGTGATCAAACATAATTAGGAGGTCAAACAAGTTAATCATGGACTTTTAACCTACAATTACAAGTTACTTTTAGAGTAGGCTTGTTTTGAGAAGATAGGGTAACAAATAAGGATTATTATGAGATAAATCCGAGTTCGGATTATTATGAGCGGAAGGGCAAAAGTTCAGATTATTTAATTCTATTTTTCCTTTGAATTATTTGCCATTTATTTTGATTTTCCATAATTAGAAAAATAGCTATATATTTGAAATGGTTCACAACCACAAAGTAATTGTTATTAACTAAGCATCAAAACTGTCTCTTATACACATCTAGATGTGTATAAGAGACAGACCTATCACTAACTTAATAATTAAATCAGAAGTCTAACTTTGTGTATCTTGAATATATATCATATAACCATCAATAAACTTAATAGTTTTGCATTACGTATCAAACACAATAAAAAGTTAACAATATATTGCTATATGCATTATTATATATTTTTCACTATTATAAAATACTATCTTAGATTGTCGGTATATTAAATTGTCGCATTGCTTTGTTATTAAAAGTCTACGAATGAAAAAGTCATCGTATGCATCGTGTGCATATAAAGACTAGTAACTATATAGTCCGTATCTCTTTTGAGAAAGTTTAGTTAGTTTAGGAACTTTATGTATTTTTCAACTCTTAACACCCTAATAGTTAGTCATCTTTTACGAAACATCGAAGAAAAGAAATGTCGTTTCTAAAAAAACTTAACCGACTAACCAATTAATGAAAAGTCGAAAAATTAGGGTAGGGAATAAAAATAATTGACTTGCTTGTTATGACAGAAACCTAATATTGAACGACTGATACCGATCTAATAATCTAACGATTTGCCATGAATGTATAGTTGTGGTCTTGTGGTACTTGAAAAACTATTAAGAATGATCTCAAATATCTATTTAGAAGCATAGTAATAGATAATCACTATATCAATCAACTTTGATTTAATTTGAAAGAATGAAAAAAGCAACATATAAAAATAGAGTAACTTACTTCCACATTTAGCTCCATGCTGGAAGGGAATCCCACAATATTGAGCAATATAAACAGATTTCTCAATACTAACAAATTTCTCAACCCCCACGGAGGCCTCGGTCACAAATCCACACAAGCAATTCATATCGGCTTTCTTAGCCATGGCACAACATTGAGCGGAGGGTGGGGTTTTCGGCCCCACCGTCCGCACGTACTTTGCGCATTGGCTAACGAGGCTGGGGATGTCCCCTGCACACGATTTACCCCATTGCGCGAACGCCTTAAAATTGTGGTTATTACCGAACCCAAAAACACAAACTATTAGGAGGATCAAAACGGTAGTTTTACGCACAGTAAAAGCCATCATAATAATATAGCCCTGCTTTGTGAATTGTGAATAGCTCTTATTTGATTTTGATGAGAGAAAATAATGRTAACAACAAGTTATCGGAGAAGAAATAGAGTGTTGTGTTGAGAATTGAAATGATTTAGGAATGTTTTTCTTTGTTCAGAACTTCAGATTATGAGTTACATTCGATGTACTTAGTTGACTTGTTGACTTAATTGACGCGTTGAATACTTGACTAATAATGCAGTATTGACTTGGTCTTATTTTCTCCATTTTGGGCTGTATATTTTGATGTTTAATGGGTTATTCCAATCGGGCGGAGATCGCAAATTCTATTATGGTCCCGGGATCATAGTCCTCATCATGGTCCCGGGCAAATGTTCATTTCGAAACTAGAAATGTTCATTTCAACATGTAAAATGTTCATTTTCAAGTGTAAATGTTCATATCTGAAAATGAACACTTGCATTTTTGGAAATGAACATTTCTATTTTCGAGAATGAACATTTCTAGTTTCGAAAATGAACATTTGCCTGGAACCAYATGGTCCCGGGACCATAATAGACCTATTGGGCTGAGATCAAGCTGTTAGTGGATTGGGGCTAAAATGATTTTCCATTTCTGTTTTTGGTCTGAAGTTAGCTTCAACCCATTCTGAATTTGGGTGGGGGGAGATTTCTAGTTCATCCGAGCGAGTGTTTTTGACGAAAAATTTAGGGGGCATGCTCGTATTGTATATGTTTCAGTAAAAATAAGTTTAGTTAAATACTAATAATAAATTTAGCTGAGTGAAAATAAGTTCAGTTCAGTAAAATTCAGTTRATGGGAACATGACCATACTAAGAATATTACATATTAGATGTTGTTATTAATGTGGTCGAATGATGCACTAACTTTGACTTTGACACACAACTCCATAAGACGTCATAATCTTCATTTAATTTTGGCAAAGTCTTAGGTGCATCGAGTGCACAATAAATTTATTATGCACTAGATTAGAGTGAYCCTTTTGGACAATATAGTAACCTATTTGATCAATATAGTGACCCTTATTATTTATCACTATATTTGAGGTAAAGTGAATAATGGTCATTATATTGATGTAAATGATAACTATAAGTTTAGTGGACAATAAATTTATTGTGCATCTGATTTCATACAAGAACTTTTTTTTAATTTTAACCGTGAGAGTTATAAATGAAAATTACGCTCTAAGAATAGAAGTATAGAACAATATTTTTAAAAGAGATGATAGATAAAACAATAATAATTAAAGTTGGTGGAGTTAGTAAATGTGTATTTTACGATTAAAAAAAAGTGTTTGATGCAAAACTTGAATTGTGAAAAATGGTACACGATGGAACTAATCATAATTGTTATGAAATAATGAATAATAAATTTAATATGGATCATTGGTTAAGTAGTAACTTTTCTTATAATGTAGTCATGGGTTCGAAATGTTCGAATATGATTGTAAATGTTAGAGATAATATATTATGGTCCCGGGACCATGTGGTCCCGGAGAAATGTTCATTTTCGAAACTAGAAATGTTCATTTCCGAAAATAGAAATGTTCATTTCMAAAAATACAAGTGTTCATTTTCAGATATATGAACATTTACATTTGAAAATGAACATTTTACATTTTGAGATGAACATTTCTAGTTTCGTAAATGAACATTTGTCCGGGACCATGCATGGTCCCGGGACCATAATAGAATTTGCGTAATATATGTAGATAATGATGGGCCGTGTATTGGACATTATTTGGAGTGTTTCCTATCTTAATCTGTTGAGATGGAAACCCTACGATTGTAACTCTCTCTCTCTATATCATCCCCACCATGTCCGGCGACGACAAGGGCTCCTCCAAGTCACAATTTCATCCTGCTCTTGCTGTTAATAATATTCGTAATGACATCCCTCTCGTTCTTGATCGGGAAAACGTTCATTATTCCAGATGGGTCGAACTCTTCGAAACCCATTGCCACGCATACCATGTTCTCGATCACATCGACCCCAAAACTCCGAAGCCCTCTGATATGTCATCTGAATTATGGAATCGTATTGACTCTGTTGTCAAAAACTGGATATATGGCACAATCTCCCCTTCTCTGCTTCAAACCATCTTCCACAAAGGTGATACAGCGCAACA
The DNA here is from genome assembly GCA_008642245.1 of Bassia scoparia. Lineage (NCBI taxonomy): Eukaryota > Viridiplantae > Streptophyta > Magnoliopsida > Caryophyllales > Amaranthaceae > Bassia > Bassia scoparia. Next base: position 5,426 of record SNQN01011600.1, on the reverse strand, counting down.
AACATGGGATTGTCTCAAATCGATCTTTCAAGACAATAAAAGTACACGAGCGGTTTACCTTGAGAACCAATTTAACACCCTTCATCTRCGGGACTTCTCAGATTGTTCTTCTTACTGTGACAAACTCAAGTCTCTCAAGGACCAACTTGCCAATGTTGATCAAGTAATTTCCGATCAAAAGCTTGTTCTTCGTCTCGTTTCCGGAGTTATGAACACTGATTATGCCACGGTCGGGACCATGATATCCCAATCGGATCCCTTATCGGACTTCAAAATGGCCCGATCGAAGCTACTACTTGAGGAGACTATGCGTCGTCATGCTAAATTGGCTTCCACCGCGACTTTTCTCATCAATTCGGGGGACTCTTCGGCTTCTCTTTCTCCACCCGTCGCTCCACCTACTGGCGGATCCAGCAATTCTGGCGGGTCAGGTTACAATGGACGTGGTGGTCGTGGTGGCCGTGGAGGTCGTGGCTGGCGTGGTGGTCGTGGCGGCTATGGTCGAGGTCGGGGGCAAGGACGTGGTAATGGTGCTCGACATAATAATAACCATAATAGCTCTATTTCTCAATCTCATAATAATTCCTCTTTTCCTAATTATGGTACTACTTTAAATAATCCATGGGCCATTATTCAATCTTTGCTACAACAAGCCCAACAAGTCACCCCACCTTCTCACTACCCCACTGTGCAGTATCCTTCTCCTAGAGCTATGGGCCATGGCATTTTGGGCCCTTCTCCACGACCTGCCATGCCCCAGCAGGCCTACTCGGCAACTCATTCTGAGTATGGGCCTCCTATGACACCTACGGACCTCGGCAATGCTCTATCCACTATACAACTCACTCCACCGGATGATAATTGGTACATGGACATTGGCGCCACATCTCACCTCACTCATAGTTCTGGTACTCTCTCTCCCTTTTTTAATTCTAACACTAATTCACATATTTTAGTTGGCAATGGTGCTCGCATTCCAATAGTGGGKCATGGTCATTCCCATTTGTCTGACCATTCTTTAATTCTTCGTGATGTTTTTCTTGCCCCGCAGATTATTAAAAACCTTATTTCTGTTCGTAAATTTACCACGGATAATAATGTTTCTATTGAATTTGACCCTTATGGCTTTTCTGTGAAGGACCTTCGCATGGGGACCACTCTTATGAGATTCAATAGTTTGGGCAATCTATATCCCGTCACCACCTCCACACCATTGTCTTCTTGTTCTGCTACCTCTCTTGCGGCCCTTTCACCTATCACTTGGCATAATCGTCTCGGTCATCYTGGCGCCTCCTCTTTTCAGTTTCTCAAGAATAATAATTTCATAGTGTGTAATAAAAAGCATGACTCTGCTTCTTGTCATTCTTGTCAAATTGGCAAACATGTTAAACTTCCCTTTTATGATTCTAATACTAATACTAGTTGTGCGTTTGATATTATTCATGCGGATTTGTGGACTTCTCCTATTCATACTAATGCCGGCCATAAATATTATTTAGTTCTTCTTGATGACTATACTCATTATGTGTGGACTTTCCCTCTCAAGTTCAAGTCTCAGGCTTTTCAAATCTTTCTTGAATTTCGCAAATATGTGCACACTCAATTTGAACGTCTTGTAAAATCATTCCAATGTGATCATGGCCGTGAATTTGATAATAACCCTTTCAAGCAATTTTGTGCGGCAAATGGAATGGTTTTTCGGTTTTCCTGTCCACACACATCCTCTCAAAATGGCACAGCTGAACGCATGATACGCACTCTAAATAATATCAAACTCACTCTCCTCTTTCATGCCTCTCTCCCTCCATCTTTTTGTCATTTTGCTCTTGAAACTGCTACCTATCTTCTTAACATACTTCCTACCAAAGCTCTTCCTAAAATCACTCCTTTTCAAGCTCTTTTCCATAAAATTCCATCTTACACTCATTTACGTACATTWGGGTGTTTGTGTTATCCTAATCTCACTTCTACCATGCCTCATAAACTCTGTCCCAAATCTACTCCTTGCATTTTCCTAGGTTATCCTCCTAATCATCGGGGTTATCAATGCTTTGATATTCATACTCGCAAAGTCACATTCTCTCGCCATGTGACGTTTGATGAATCAATCTTTCCCTACACCGATATTCATCAATTTAGCCGCGAGGATTATAACCCTTTGAATTCAGACARCCCTATGTCACCACTCATTACCCATCATTTGTGGACTGATTCCCCTCCTTCTCACGATCTGGGCCCAACTCCCAGTCAGGCCCACACGCCATCTCCTTCTTCTCTTACTCCARGCCCCCTCTCCTATTCCCCTCCTCCTTTGCGTGGTCAACCCCYTATCACTCCCACACGACCACCTCCTGCTCATCCCATGCGCACAAGGTCCCGCTATGGAATWGTCAAGACTAATCCCAAGTATGCCCTCTCCACCTCTCCCCTCCCTCCACAAAAATCACCCCTTCCTAAATCGCACAAACAAGCCTTATTRGACCCCAATTGGAATATTGCCMTGAATGATGAATTTAGTGCTTTAATTAAAACGGGTACTTGGGGGCTAGTACCTAGGCCTACGGGGGTGAATGTTGTCAATTGTATGTGGCTTTTTCGGCATAAGTATATGTCTAATGGTTCTCTTGAGAGGCACAAAGCTCGTCTTGTTTGTGATGGCAGGTCTCAGGTGGTTGGGGTTGATTGTGAAGAAACTTTCAGTCCGGTGGTCAAGCCCGCTACTATTCGCACTGTCTTGAGCATTGTTATGGCTCGTCAGTGGCCTATTCACCAATTAGATGTCAAGAATGCTTTTCTTCATGGGGACATACATGAAACGGTCTACATGCATCAACCTCCTGGTTTTGTTGACCGATGTTATCCTAATCATGTATCCTTACTTAAGAAAGCTTTATATGGTCTCAAGCAAGCACCACGGGCCTGGTACCAGCGCTTTGCTTCGTTCCTTCTCAACATGGGGTTTGTTATTGCTAAAAGTGACACATCTCTCTTTGTTTACTGTCACGGTACTGATATGGCATACCTTCTACTTTATGTTGATGACATTATCTTGGCGACCTCCTCTGATTCTCTTCGCCAGCAGTTCATCYCCCGTATGAAGTCTGAATTTCCCATGTCTGATTWGGGGTCTCTTAGCTATTTCTTGGGTATTGCTGCCACTCGTACATCTTCTCATCTCCTTCTCTCCCAACAGAAGTATGCCGAGCAGATATTAGAGCGTGCAGGTATGGGTGATTGTAAACCTGTTGCTACTCCCRTGGACACCAATTCGAAGCTCAGTGATGACTCTGGTCCCCCCATCTCCTCTCCGACTCTGTACCGTAGCTTGGCTGGTGCATTGTAGTATCTTACCTTTACTCGACCAGACATTGCGTATGCAGTCCAACAGGTTTGTCTCTTCATGCACGATCCCCGGGAGTCTCATTTTCTTGCACTGAAGCGCATCCTTCGTTATGTCAAAGGCACTCTTGATCACGGCTTATATATCTATCCCTCTGCTCCGGCGCAACTTGTTACTTATACTGATGCTGATTGGGGTGGGTGTCTTGATACTCGACGATCCACTTCTGGATACTGTTGTTTTCTTGGAGACAATCTTATCTCTTGGTCCTCCAAGCGACAACCCACCCTCTCTCGTTCTAGTGCGGAAGCTGAGTATCGTGGCGTTGCTAATGTGGTGGCTGAGGCGTGTTGGTTACGAAACCTATTACTTGAGCTACATTGTCCCCTTCGGCGGGCTACTGTTGTTTACTGTGATAATGTCAGTGCTGTATATCTTTCCACTAATCCAGTGCAACATCAACGTACGAAACATGTTGAAATGGACATTCATTTCGTCCGTGAAAAGGTTGCGCTAGGACAAGTTCGTGTTCTCCATGTTCCGACACGCTACTAGTACGCAGACATTTTCACAAAGGGTCTCCCTCGCCACCTATTCTTAGATTTTCGGTCCAGTCTAAGCGTCCGCCCTCCTCCCGCTCCGACTACGGGGGTGTGTTAGAGATAATATATGTAGATAATGATGGGTCGTTTATTGGACATTATTTGGAGTGTTTCCTATCTTAATCTATTGAGATGGAAACCCTACGATTGTAACTCTCTCTATATATATTGATCAATACAAGAGTGCCTCCGGAAGGGAGTATATTCACATTCCAACAGTAAACATTTTTGTGAATTTGTTGAATTGACACTTTAACAGTGCACGCTTACATGGCAATGAATTGTGTACTAGTGCACTTAAGTGACATCATATATTTCAAGTGCACATCCATTTAACATCTTCTCGTTGAAAGACACGTCTTTTAATATGTTGTATAGATTCTGTGAACTTAAGGGGCAAGATCAATAGAAGGTCTAGTTTTAACATATATTAAACTAGTATTCTGACCTGGGTGTTGCCCCGGGTCATACATTTTTGTTTTACTTTTGTAAGTATATTTATTTTATCTATTAATTTATTTTGTCATATTTTATACACGTGATAATGTATAAGAACCGATATAATGAAATTATGATTGTACAAATAGTCAAGCAACTTTTGAAACTTCATAAATCGAGTAGTATTTTTGAAGGAAGTTTCAAACTTAATACTTTTAAAAAATTGAAAAATAATCTGAGTTGGTCGTTGTTATTGATGTAATTGAATGTTGCACAACTTTTAAATTTATCAATCCACGTGACTCAAGTCAAAAAATGATGCATTTCAAACTGTTCAAACCAAACGATTGAGCCAAAATCAAAATATAATGCAATTAAGTTTGAAATATGTCATAAATCCTCTCTTTTCTATACTCGTATTATTTTTTTATTTTTTTTTATAGAATTTGCAATATATACACACACTATTACCCAATTTTGGAATATGGTCTCAACCTAAATTTACTTTATCATCCCTATGAATATAATAAAATTATATAATGTATCCCCTTTGATTTTGTTATTGCATGTGATTAAGTTTGTYTTTCTCTCCTACATATTATTATTTAATTGCATATTTTCTCATACATCTCTTCAACAGTGCATTAATACGTAAAACATAGGACGTATTTAATAGTATAGTTTGACCATGAAAATCTATACAAATATATTAAAAAGGTGTCTTACAATGTATGAGCGCCACGTGGCTCTATGTCACAATATATGCACGCCACGTGGCGTTTTGTTCCTTCAATTAAATTATGTCATGTGTCATTAAGCCACTAGAATTCCGCCACATGTTAAGATAGGAAGACAGTTTATAATTGTATTTTAAAAAATATTTCCTAACAAGGTTTGATCCCGCATCTACTTGCTCAGTTGTAGTTACAACAACCATTTTAACCAACTTTTACTTGTGATACATTGTGCAATATTATTATTATTATTATTATTATTATTATTATTATTATTATTATTATTATTATTATTATTATTATTATTATTAT
>SNQN01011599.1:0-18442 GCA_008642245.1 Bassia scoparia | reverse complement strand
ATTAAGGCAAAAGATTGACGGTAATAGCTCATGAGCGTGATACCATAACATATATACCTCGTGAGCGTAATACGCTACTTTTGTGCTGGTCTCTCCGGCGGCCTATAAATACGCAGCTTCGCTCGAAGTTGAGTTATTGGAGGACTTGACGACTCAATTTCACACCAACGGTAATACGACAACCGAGCTTCTGCTGTCCATCATACTCATATGATTGAGTTGCGCTCTCGAAACGTGTCGACGAAGCGAATCAAGTATATGTGAGATTAATTCCCAAAACTATTTTTGCACTCTTTTTCTTAATCTTTGTCTCCTAATTGAATTAACTGTTAAGAGTTTAATAAATCAATACAATTAACACTTTGATTTGATTCGATAGTAATTGTAGGATTGTCACTCAACGTTTCAAATTCGTTTTCATTATCATTATTATTATATCACATTGTAAATTCATTAATAGCATAGTTATTGTCAATCACAATCGTGTTTATTTGTTGATTAGCAATTCATAGCAAACTTTGTAGGTTTTTCTTTAAAATTTTGCTTATCGCAGAGACAAGTGAGAAGGATTACATCGTTAATATAGCTTTAAACTTTGTCTCATGTTCGTTTGTACATTCTTTTTTGTCACAATGGTATATATGCTTAAACAGACGGAATTCATTGTTGTCACAATTAATGTCAGATAATCATTGACGTACGGTTTATCTAGGCCATTATTGACTAACATTAATGTACGCCTTCATTGTAGAAGTCTTGGTTTGACATAATAGCAACCACCTAGTAATTATGCGTTTCAAGATCAATTAATAGCTCTTATGATTCAATGTTATATTTATGGATACAATCAGAGCCGAGAAGGCCGCTACATGCGGGCGATTGGGTTACGATTAAATCGTACATGTCCCGAACCCACACTTTGGTTACTAGACCTATTGTGGGGCCCATAGTTGCACAAGTTCGGGCGTCGATAAACCGTATGGTAGGACACGGTGGCGACTGACTACTCGACAACACACCCCAACGCATTCACATGCGGATTCCATGGCTCAATTCCATGACACTAAAGCTGAGGTCACGCCCCCCCTAAGGCGGGGCGAAGCCCTACACTCACATTCCATTTCAACTCTGACATTGCTTTGCAACTTTCTTTTAGGTGATGGTGCGACTGGATGGGGTCGCCAAGGCCATGCGAAAGGCTAACCGCGAGGCTAAACACAAGGAGCTGTTGTACCAAGAGTCCTTGGTGTAACTCTCACAGCAGACTTTGGCCATTAAGGTCGATGATGGAGAGGCCACCTATACTCTTGGCCACAGCCTAAATACGGTTAAAGCTGCCTATCGCAAATCACTGGAGGGCTACCACTCCCTTCTCACAAAGCACAATGCTCTGGCCAAACATGTGGCCAAATCAGCTGAGCAAGAGCTGAGCATGAAGTTGCTGCGAAGCTTGCTAATGCAATGCCAAAGGTCGAGGAGGAGGCAATGGCGAGGGCCGAGGCTAGAGTTCAAGATGAACTTGCGAACCTTCGCTTCATTGCTGAAGAACAAGACCGCGAGCTCGCAGAGCTGAAGAAGAATTAAAAGATCAAGTTCACCGAGGCTAAAAACTCGAGCATTGAAGAAATGCGAACTTTGATGAAGGACGCTAGACATCTATTTCCTACGAAGAAGAGCTATCCCTTTCGCTGCTTCGAGGAGAGATTGGACTACATTGAGACTGTCAACATCATTCAGAAGATGCCTGACACCAAGGAAGAGCCAAGGCCTCCAATCCCAGAGAAGAATTTCACATACACTTACGTCGACACTGAGCATTCGACAGATTCAACGTTCTCCTCTGATTTTTCTTCGAATGACGAGGACCAGCCTCGCCAAGATGGTAGCAGCAGTAGTAGCGGTGATGGCGAGGAGGAGGAGGCCAAAAAGGATGAAGGTGATGTCGACGCAGCCAAAGATGGCGACGACGTAGATCAAGATGAAGACGTCGACATCGAAAACATGAATGATGCGGAGGATGCTGATGTTCGCATCCGATGACTTCTCCTCGCCTCGCCTTTTGTTCAGCTTAGGTTAGTAATGTTGTATCCTTGTTGTATTGCTAATTTGTACAAGTACTAAGCCTCGCACAACAATTATTTTTGATAAGAAAGCTTTGTAATTTCACTTTCAAATCAATCTAATAGAAGCTTTCTTGCCATCCATAAAAGATTCCAAGTCCAGTATCTCGTAGTTTTTTCTTGCTTTATTTCGTAGTTTTTTCTTGCTTTTTTGCATTCGGATTTCGCACTTCCTGCTACTTAGGTCCATTTACACCTATAGTGCATGAGTCCTTTGTTGGTCGCATGGACTACACTTGTTCCCAAATTCAGTGTAAGCATAGATGTGCGAACAGGTTTACTTTTAGATGGCGAGGCCTCTTACTTGTGCGAAATTTCCAAGTTTATAGATTCTAAGAATTGATTGGCTTGAGACCTAGTAGTGTTATCGAGTCAATCAATCATACTGATTGTCCTTAAACTTCAAGATTGAGTCAAGGCAGTCGCAGGTTTATCTCCCTCACAGATCGCACCTACCCTATCTTCCAGAAGTGTGCGAACCAACTTTGATCGTTTTTACAAAATGGTAAGCTCGCACGTTGCAGATTGCCCTAGTTTGTAGATTTGTGCCAGCCAATTTTGATTGTTTTTACAAAACGGTAAGCTCGCACGTCGCAGCTTGCCCTGGTTTGCAGATTTTGTGCGAGCCAATTTTGATCGTTTTTATAAAACGGTAAGCTCGCACGTCACAGCTTGCCCAAGTTTGCAGATTTTGTGCGAGCCAATTTTGATCGTTTTAACAAAACGGTAAGCTCGCATGTCTTAAAATTGGCCTGGTTTGCGAGATTTGTGCCGGAAGCCAATATTTGTATCGCTCACCAAATGGTAAGCTCAGCACCCGCACGTCGCAGCTTGTCCGCTTGTTTGCAGATATTTGTCGAGCCCAATTTTGATGTTTTTTTACAAAAAGTAAGCTCGCACGTGCAGTTTCTTAGGGCAGATGCGAGACCATAGCTAACAATCGGTATTGCCAATCCATTTGATTTCCGAACGCTCGTGTTCTGAGTCCCTACGTTTTGGAATGATGACAAACGCGTTACAGGAAACGAATGCTTGAAGATATGAATATAGTTATGTTCCTGGAACCAGCTGGTTTTGGGGATAGCTTGCCTTCCAGACAGTAGCGAGAAGATAATGAATATTAGTATTGAGTCACTTGGAAACTAACTTGTTTTTTTACAAGGAAACAGCGCATTACATGAAAATGCGTCATTCGACTGATACAAGAACCAGTACGAGCTGTTTCCTTGACTGTTATGCTGGAAAACAGTCATATATCTTTTATTGCATGTTAACCTTGTTATATGTGCAGTAATAGATTGTTTCCAAGACTTGAAGTATGAAGRCTTTCGAAGACATTCGAAGAAAGAAGCTGTGCTCAAAATTGAAGTATTTAAAGGAAGATTCAAGTTCTTGAAGATTACATGAAGATTAGAAGAATTGCTCCTTAAAGTTTAAATTTAGGAATTCATGTAATCTGCTTTGTAGTGTGATTTAATGGTAATAGTCTAAATGCTTTAAGTGTTCTGAGTATGATATGATTCTGGTACAAAGCTTGGAACAGAATTCATAACACACTCAATTAAGGAACCAAGCTGGGGAACCAGTTATGTTCCTGAATGGAATTTTAGCTGCGGTTTTGAAAAAGGGTTTTTCTAAAATATTTTAAAAGGATATTATGAAAAGGATATTTGCAGCTGGAAATATAGATGAGTATACGTATATTGCCTTAAACCTTGGAGTATATATCTTGTTCGATTATTCCCTCAGGATAAAGTCGAACAAGATAAATACTTTCCATAAATCTCATCTTGCCTTGATCAGCAAGTATAGATTTATGGAAACTAGGGTTTGAGTCAATATACATATAAATACTCATCTATGCTTCCACATTCCAGAACTCTCCACGGACAAAAAGAGCTTAGAAATAATTGAGAGAAAAACACAAAAGCAAAAAGATCATTACTTTGAGTCACACAAGAGCATTAGACGAGCTTAACCATTCTCTTACTTAGCTTTTAAGAAGTCGTTCATAAGAGAATAAATTGCTATTGTAAAGGCATTTAACAGAGGGGGTTGAAGGCCTGGTGAGTGTTTGTGAGTTCAAACACAAAGTTGGACTTACGAGTGTGAGTCGAGTGCACATTCAGAGTTGAGTGTGGGGTGTGCTGGTTCCCGGAGTAGGGAAACAGTAGAGTGAGCGAGTTCTTTATTTTTCGGAGTAGATTAATAAAAGAACTTAGAATAGGAGGACGTAGCCCAGAGTTGGGTGAACCTCGTTAAATACTGTGCGTTCATTATTGCTTTACTTATATTCCGCTGCGTACAGGAACCAGCCCAACTGGTTCCTCATACTAAGTCCGAAAGCAAAAGAAGAAAAATTGGTAATCAATAACTATACTCAATTCACCCCCCCTCTTGAGTATTATATAACCTTTACCCCATACTTGTGTTATTTTCCGATACCTTTTGGGCACTTGTCCTTGATGTGACTGGGTGCGAGGCCATTTGCGTGGATTTTACAAAACGGTAAGCTCGCACCTCACACATGATACGGGTCGTTTACCCTATTATGGTCACCTTTGACCTTCAGTGCGAACCAGTTTCTGTAGTTTTTACAAAATGGTAAGCTCCCACCTCGCACATGATACGGGTTGCTTGCCCTATTATGGTCTCCTTTGACCTTCAGTGCGAACCAATTTTTGTAGTTTTTACAAAACGGTAAGCTCGTAACTCGCATAATGTATGAGTTGCTTGCCTTTCGCACATTATTCAGAGCTTATTTTCTCGTTGCACATTTATCTAGGGACGTTTTTCCCTTCGCAATTTTGGGACGTTTGCCCTACTGACAATCTTGCCAAGTTTGTAAACTTTTAAGCACATGACTTAAGAAATTTGTCAAGTTTTTAGGTCAATTTTAACAAGCAAATTATCAATTAAATCTCGTTTTGAGATCGGCTATGGGCGTAATTACTCGCTTTGAATGTTTTCTTTATGCCCAAGGAGGGGAGTTTCCCCCTATTAAGATAACAAAAATCTGAAGTTCAAAGTATTGAAGGCTTTCATTCAATCTAGATACTTCAAAGTTTTACAAGTTTTGAGCGCCTTCAGGTCGACTCAAACTTGATAATGCGAGTGCACGCTTGGCAACTCGACTTAGAATGAGCGCCTTCAGGTTGACTCATGTATGTTTGTGTAAACATAGAATTTTTTCAAATTGTCGACATTCCAGGGATGAGTAAGCCGTTGCCCTTGACCGTCTTCTAGCTTGAAGGTTCCACCCCTTAACACCTCACAAATTTTGTAGGGACCTTCCCAATTTGGGGTCAACTTTCCATCTTCTTTGGCCCTTCATGTGGATTCCATCTTTCTCAACACCAGGTCTCCTTGGAAAGGCCTATGATTGACTCGCTTGTTGTATTCCCGAGACATTCTTAGCTTATAGATTTGTTGGCGAAGGAGGGCGTTTCCTCGGATTTCGGGTATGAAGTCAAGATTACACTTCATGGGTTCCCAATTTCCTTCCTCAGTGTACATCATGACTCGTAGGGTTGGCTCATACATTCCAATGGGTAACACGGCGTCTGAGACAAAGACAAGAGTGAATGGGATCTCTCCTGTTGAGTTCTTCACCGTCGTCCGGATTGACCATAACACGTTGTATAATTCATCCACCCATAGACCCTTTGCATGGTCCAGCTTTTTCTTCAATCCATTACTTATAATCTTGTTCAAGGACTCAACTTGTCCGTTGGCTTGGGGATGTGCCACGGAAGCAAAGTGGGCGGATATTCCTTCGTCCGATAGCCAATTTGGGAGAATGTTGGAATCAAATTGAGGGTCGTTGTCGAAGACGATGAACTGTGGCACACCATGCCGAGTGATGATATTCCTAGTCAAGAATCCTTGAACATCCGGCACTTTGATGTTTCTCATCGGCTTAGCTTCCACCCATTTGGTGAAATAATCTACCGCCACAATCAGGAATTTCTTTTGCCCTGGATCTTGAGGGAAAGGTCCGAGGATGTCCACACCCCACTTAGCAAATGGCCAGGGTGATAGCACGGGGGACAACTGATTTGCTGGCCGCTGATGAATGTTGGCGTGAATTTGGCACTTCTGGCATTTCTTGACTAGGTTGGCTGCATCTTCTCTCAAAGTTGGCCAGTAGTAGCCCGTTCAAAGGGTCTTTTCAGCTAAAGACCTTGCCCAATGTGTGACCACCACTGGCCTTGGTGGATATCATCCAACACTTCTGCCCCTTTCTCAGGAGTGATGCATTTGAGCAAGGGGTGAGAGAAAGACTTCTTGTAGAGATGGCCATTCCAATATACGAACTAAGTATCTCGCCGCTTCACATACTTAGCTTTCTTAGGATCAATAGGTAGGATTCCTGTTTGTTTGAATTCGATGATCTCGTCCATCCAAGTGCTTCCCCTATTGATGTAGTGAACCTTGTCTAGCTCGTCTATACTCCGCTAATTTTTGACTTCCCAAAAGACGGACCTTGGAGAGTCTCCCGTAGTTGAGCTAGCTAACTTGGACAGTGCGTTGGCTTGATTATTTTCCGACCTAGGCACGTGCACTAGGTGGAAGCGTTCCAGCCATTCAACCTCCTTCTTGACCATGTCTAAGTATTTGATCATGTTCTCATCTCTGGCCTCATATTCTCCATTGACCTGACTCACCACTAGTTGTGAATCCGACATAGCATCAATTTTTCGTGCCCCAACCGCTTTACACATTCTAATTCCCGCCACAAGAGCTTCGTACTCYGCCTCGTTGTTAGATGTTTGGAATTTGAACCGCATAGCATATTRGAATGTATCTCCTTCCGGCGATTTGAACAAGATCCCTGCCCCACAYCCATTTTGGGTGGATGATCCATCTACAAATAATGTCCAAACGTCGCTTGACGTTTCAGTAGGGGGAGGCCTGGTCATTTCGACGATGAAGTCTGCTAGGGATTTCCCCTTTATCGCCTTCCTTGGTTTGAACTCGAGGTTGAATCCGTTCAATGCTATCGCCCATTTCAACATTCTTCTCGAAGACTCTAGCTTGGTCAATGGTTGCTTGATTGGCTGATTAGTGTAGACAACGAATTTATGTGCTGCAAAGTAAGGACGGAGCTTTTTGCTAGCCATCATGAGTGCTAGGCCAAACTTTTCAGATATGGCATAGTGCATTTCGGCTTCTTAAAGTACATGGCTTACAAAGTAAACCGGCAATTGAGCTCCTTTTCTTTCGGCCACTAGCACGGCCGAATAGGCATGTTCCGAGAATGAGAGATACATATACAAAGTCTCTCCTTCCATGGGACTTACCAATCTTGGAAGGGAGTGCAAATGTTCTTTCAATTTGAAAAAGGCAACTTCAGCCTCTTCGCTCAATTTGATCTTGGCACTCTTCTTGATTGCCTTGAAGAAATATTGACATTTATCCCCGAATTTGGAGAGAAATCTGCCAACCGCCGCTAGACACCCCGTCAATCTTTGAACCTCCTTTACATTGCGAGGTGATTGCATGTCCAGGATAGCTTTTACTTTGTCGGGGTTGGCCTCAATACCTCTTTCGTCAACTAGGAACCCCAAGAACATGCCAGAAGTAACCCCGAATACACACTTCTTCGGATTCAATTTCATGCCAAAATGACGCAGAGTGTCGAATGTTTCTCGTAGATCCCCGACATGATTTTCCTTCTTTTTGCTTTTGAGGATCATGTCATCAATGTAGGCTTCCACATTCCTTCCAAGTTGCTTAGCGAAGATGGTGTTTACACATCTTTGGAAGGTAGCGGGGGCCTTTCTTAATCCAAATGGCATTACCTTGTAACAATACAACCCATTGTCAGTGACAAAGGCTGTCTTGTCCTAGTATTCCTCCTTCAGAGGGATTTGATGAAACCCTGAATAAGAATCTACGAAACTCATAGCCTTGTGCCCCGCTGTAGAATCTACTAGCTTGTCAATCTTTGGGAGTGGGAAGTTATCCTTTGGATAAGCCTTGTTCAGATCTGTGTAGTCCACACACATTCTTCATGTCCCATTTGGCTTGGGGACTAACACCACATTGGCCACCCACTCTGGATACTGGCAAGGACAAATGAACCCAACGTCTAGCAGTTTTTTCACTTCTTCATCGGTTGCCTTGCTTCGAACCAGACCCAAGGTTCTCTTCTTTTGCTTCACTGGTTTGAAGGTGGGGTCAACATCTAGGCTATGCTTGGCGATCTTTGGATCCAGCCCTGGCATCTCTTCCGCTGAGAAGGCGAAGACGTCTTTGTACTCTCTAAGCAAGTCTTTGACCTTTTTCCCTAACTCATCATTCATAGCATCACCTACCTTGACCGTTCTCCCTGGAAAGGTGGGATCTAAAGCGAAGTCCTCTTGCTGACCCDCTGGCTCTGGCCGAGAGATGGAGGCGAACAAACCATGAATGGCCATCATTTCCTAGTGAGTGCCATGAACCATTAATACTTCGCCAGACTTTCTTTTCTTGGTGGCCCCTTGTTTTGAAGTCTCTGGCACATCGTTATCCTTTCCCCCAGCAAGTGGCTTGACGGTGGTTAAATAGCACTCTCAAGCAACTTGCTTATCTCCGTATATTATGCCAACCTTGCCCTCGTCACTTATGAATTCATCAACATTAGATGTGTGACCACCAAGGACTTAGAGGCATTCAGTGTTGGCCTACCAATAATAACGTTGTAGGCTGTCATGTTTTTGACCACCAGGAACTTGACACGCTAGTGCCTACAAATTTTTTCTCGTCCCAAACGGAGGGTGAGAGTGACTACTCCAACCGGCTGAATGATGTCACCGCCAAAACCAATTATAGGATTGTGGCATGGCACCAAGTCATCATCATTGTACTATAATTTCTAAAGGCATTCAAAGCTTATGATGTCGAAGGAGCTTCCTATGTCAATAAGAATGCGACGGACAAGCTTACCTGCCACTTTCATTTCGACCACAAGAGGGTCATCATGGGGGGTGCTTACCTCCCCATGATCCTTCTCACAAATGAGAACGTCTGGGAATTCCTCATCTTCTTCTTTGTCAAGGAGCATTACTTGTTGAGGAGTCCTTACATAGTCTAGGTGACCCTTGGCCGTTGGGCCTCCTGCAGCAAAACCTTCAGAAATCGTGTGGATGATTCCAAAGTCAGAATGCTCCTCGTTTGGGGTACCCTCCGTAGAGGGAGATTTCTTTATAAATCTTTTTATCAAATGCTTCTTCACCTTGCCCTGGTGTGTTAGAAGATCAATAGTTCGTTGCAAGGTGTCATATCGGTGACATGTCCAGGCTCCTTGTGCAGCTTGCAGTACATAGACTTGTCCCTCTTGTCTATCTCGGTTTTGATTGGAGGAGGATCTTCAATGTGAACATCCCGACTCACTTACTTGTAGACTTGGAAGAGGTCTTTTGTGTATTCAACCGTTGGGGTGTAGCTGAACTTTCTTTTCTTCCTGGCCGATGCTTTTTGTGACGTTCCCTCCTCTTCCATGTTCTAGGTGCTAGACCTCTTTTTGTCGGACCCACCACTTCGATGCGCCTGATTGCTCAGATGTTTGGAGGAGGGGGGAGTCACTTTTTCCTTGGCTTTCTTGACAGCACAAACCTCTTTAGCGTGGATCCATGCTTTTTCCTCTCTCATCATTTCGTTCAAGTCCCCAACCCTTTGCCTTACCATTTGGAACTTGAAGGGACTATCCTCGTCCAGTCCACGATAAAAATTGTCCAAGATCACCTGGTCTAGCAAATTAGGGATCTGGAGAGTCTCGTTGTTGAAGCGTTTTACATAGCTTCTCAAGCTCTCGTTGGGTCGTTGTTGAATTCTCCCCAAGTGCAAACTACGTTTCTGCTCTTGGCGATGTTCTATGAAATGATGAGTAAAAAGAACAGCCAATTCATTAAAGTTGTGAATAGAACCTGTCTGAAGACAGCTAAACCACCTTAGGGCCAGCCCCTTGAGGATAATTGGGAAGTATTTACACCAAGTCGCATCATCGGCCTGGGTGGTTAGCATTTGATGCTTGTACATTGCCAGGTGATCATCTGGGTCTGTGGTTCCATCATAAGCATCATTGGACAAAAATTTGATCTTTTGAGATTACGTGGCCATGAGGATAGAAGGAGAGAAGGGATTCTTGTCAGTTAGGGAGAGCACTTGCATCCCCCTAGTCACCCCTTGGGATGTATGACCATGACCCCTATCCTGGTGAGCACCGCTTTGGTGACACCCCCCACGTTGGTGGGATCTAACCTTCGGCTCATGACGCTGCAATCTCGGAGCGGCCTAACCAGATGTGTTGTGTGAAGGACCATGTGTTATAAAAGAACGATGAGATGGGTCCGTGCACATTGGCGTGGAACCAGTTAATGAATGTTCCTCTTCATATCGAGTGGCTTGCTTAAGCCTCTCAGTTCTCTTCTTGTCCAGGATTAGCCTGGCGTCTTGGTTCCTTTCCCTCTTGATCTCAATGATCTTTCGAGCATCCATTGAGGAAGCTTCGCGGTCTTGCTTCRTCTTCTCGATGAGAGTCCTAACATCTTCTGGCTCCTCGCGAGAAGAAACGTCATCTTCCACATAGGCTTTGTCAAACCTATAAGGTCCACCCTTAGCAGAGGTGGCCTTGGTGGCTGTTGTTGTTGTTGTGTTGGCTGGCTTGGGAATGTTATGATATCTCCTAGCCCGGCCCTTTCTCGCTCCAAGGGAACGTGTTCCACAGAGACAAAGTTTCCACAGAGACAAAGTTGCCTTTCGGCGTTGTATTCTTGACTTTTATGGTTCTGAGTTTGGGAATGGTGAGAGTGTTAAACTCTAGAGCTTGTGACTTTGCAGGAGCTTCACTGCCAGTCACCTTAGACTTACCTGCCTACAAGGCTTTCAAGCGGGCATTCTCCGCTTAGAGAGCGTCAAGTATATGCTTCAGCTCATCCTGCTAGGAGAAACGCTTTCATATCTCATCCACTCCCTTGTTGATCTCATCTTTGAGTACATCATGGGAGACATACCTACTATCCAAGTCCTGGAGCGACAAGTCGGTATTGTCCTCCAAGCCAACTTGGAAAGTGGAGTTGGCGGCGTTGGTCTTGCCATTCGGATTGCTCTCCTTCTCTGAAGATGCATGGAGGTGTGATCGTCCTTCGTGTTGTTTGGTCATCTCCTGAAGCCATTTCTGATTGCCTCCCCATAGACAGCGCCAAATGTTGTAGCAAGTAAATCGAGGATGATGTGTCCTAGCTACAATACTTCCCTAGCTTCTAGGTTGAGAGAGGGGTGGAGGCTTCCCTTCAATGCTACCTTTGGAGAGCTTACCTTCCATCGGATAATGGACGACTCTTGGCTATCTCCTATCTCCTGGTCAACGTTTGCTTGCTTCTTGCTCCTAGCACTTCAAGGCTCGCCTGGCACCTGCACAAAGGAGAATAATCCTATTTGGATTATCTCCCCTCTGATGCTTAAGTAAGTACAGATTTAGGGAAGTAAAAGTGCCAAACTAGAGAGAGAAAGTAGTGAGAGATGCTCTGAAGTGGTTGAAAGTTGTATGCAATAAATGCTAGGAGGATGTAGGTGCCATTATTGTGATTTTTCGGAGTATTTATAGGCAATCCCTCAAAAACCAAGGGATCCATGCTTCCTTGTGTTCCTTACTACTGTCTCAGTGTAGAAACGTCAGTCCTCCGTACCTTTTCGGTCCGGATTAATTTAAACAGTAGCGTTTGCCACGTGGATCGTTTTGACCCAATATTTGGAGGACACGTGGGCAAGGGTTTTCCATGCCACATCATAGGTGATAAAGAAATTTCTTATTTAATTTAAAATAGTTGTATTTTAAGTTGATTAAAAATTAATTCCATTCTAATTTAAACTAGTACAAAGCACTTWTATTATTTGAAACCACTTTATCATTTAWTTATTTCCATCCTGATTTTAAAACAAGTTTAATTATTTTAACACTGAACAATGAGAAAACTGTAAAACACAAAGTTACAGTACTAACAGACAATCTTAATCCACTATGAGACTATGTTATGTAATGACAGGACTATGTTTTGCAACAACATTTTGACCACCAAAAATAACTTAAGGAGCATTTAAAATAYTGGTAATTAAATTAACAATAAATAAACYTCMTGTACCTGAKATTCAAATAATTAACTAGGTAAACTAAGATRATGACTTCAAAACATTGTTAAAGCGTACAGTGACAGTAAAGTGGACAATTTGATTTTACCTAATCTTTCAGTTACAACTCTGAACACAAACCGATGATGGAAGTTTATATGGTTATGACTCTTTCCAATTAAAAACCTAAGATCACGACTTCAAAACAACGTCACAATCAAGTGAGATGGATGAGATGAGTTGAGAACACGGAGAGTCACATAAGATGGTTCAATTTGCTATGTTTGTTGCATATGTTGTCCGGAAACCAATAGACTTTGTCTTAGAATGATAGTACCTTGTTAGTGAATGCTACAACTATGTCTAATTTTGTGCTTACATTGTCCACATGATATTGGCATTTTATAAATAGCCTTTCTTAGATTTGGCTCCGAGTAGAACTCTTCAACTCAATGTTTCAATTATAAGTTATAACTACAAACATACGGAATGGTCAAGTGTACAAAGACGGTTAAGGGGACATTTGTTTTCACCTATTAAGCACAAGGTTAATTACAATTGGAATATTTCGATTACATTTGAAAAAGAGTTGATACTCTATGGTGAACGTTACAACATCAGCTTCTCAAAATATGGAATGTTACTCTGTGTTATGTACAATGCAAAGATTAAAG
Organism: Bassia scoparia; assembly: GCA_008642245.1. Taxonomy (NCBI): domain Eukaryota; kingdom Viridiplantae; phylum Streptophyta; class Magnoliopsida; order Caryophyllales; family Amaranthaceae; genus Bassia; species Bassia scoparia. The sequence goes on along the minus strand of SNQN01011599.1, from coordinate 5,538 downwards.
TATTTGAATGAAGACTCAAACGTTTCCGACGAAACTACAAAACTCTGATTGAATTACAAAGAACAACCTGTAAACAAACCGATGATGAGAGTTTATATGATTATGACTGTGAAGTGTTTTTTCAATTAAAAACCTAAGATCACGACTTCAAAACAACGTCACAATCAAGTGAGATGGATGAGATGAGTTGAGAACACGAAGAATCACATAAGATGGTTGAATTTGCAATGTTTGTTACATATGTTGTCTGAACCAGTAGACTTTGTCTTAGAATGACATTACCTTGTTAGTGCATGCTACAACTATGTCTAATTTTGTGCTTACATTGTCCTCATGATATGGGCATTTTATAAATAGCCTTTTTTAGATTCGGCTCCGAATAGAACTGTTCAATCCAATGTTTCAGTTATAAGTTATAACTACAAACATACGGAATGGTCAWGCGTACAAAYARGGTTAAGGGGACATWTGTTTTCACCTTTTAAGCACAAGGTTTATTATAATTGGAATATTTCGATTACGTTTGAAAAAGAGTTGATACTCTATGGTGAACGTTACAACTTCAACTTCTCAAAATATGGAATGTTACTCTGTGTTATGTACAATGCAAAGATTAAAGTATTTGAATGAAGACTCATACGTTCTGACGAAACTACAAAACTCTGATTGAATTACGAAGAACAACTTGTAAACAAACCGATGATGAGAGTTTATATGATTATGATTGTGAAGTGTTTTTCCAATTAAAAACCTAAGATCACGACTTCAAAACAACGTCACAATCATGTGAGATGGATAAGATGAGTTGAGAACACGAAGGATCACAAAAGATGGTTCAATTTGCAATGTTTGTTGCATATGTTGTTCGGAAACCAGTAGACTTTGTCTTGGAATGACATTACCTTGTTAGTTCATGCTACAACTATGTCTAATTGTGTGCTTACATTGTCCTCATGATATGGGGTATTTTACAAATTGCCTTTCTTAGATTCGGCTCCAAATAGAACTCTTCAACCCAATGTTTCAGTTATAAGTTATAACTACAAACATAAGGAATAGTCAAGCATACAAAGACGGTTAAGGGGACATTTTTTTTCACCTTTTAAGCACAAGGTTAATTACAATTGGAATATTTCGATTACGTGTGAAAAGGAGTTGATACTCTATGGTGAACGTTACAACTTTAGCTTCTCAAAATATGGAATGTTACTATGTGTTATGTAGAATGCAAAGATTAAAGTATTTGAATGAAGACTAAGTTGTTCCGACGAATTACAAAACTTTGATAGAATTACAAAGAACAACTTGTAAACAAACCGAGTATGAGAGTTTATATGAATAGGACTGTGAAGTGTTTTTCCAATTAAAAACCTAAGATCACGACTTCAAAACAATGTCACAATCAAGTGAGATGGATGAGATGAGTAGAGAACACGGAGAACCACATAAGATGGTTCAATTTGCAATGTTTGTTGCATATGTTGTTTGAAAACCAATAGACTTTGTCTTCTCATGGCATTATCTTGTTAGTGCATGCTACAACTATGTCTAATTTTGTTGTTACATTGTTCACATGATATGGGGCATTTTAAAAATATTTTTTGTCGTGGAATTGTGGTATAAATTAATAATATTAAGGTATACTTATATTTATATATTTTAGTTATTTATTATTTATTATCATTTATATATTATACTACAACTATGTCTAATTTTTTTTGTGTATTTCTATTTCATGCAATTTAATATTTTGTATATATTTCAGTTTTAAATTTTTTTATCTATTATTATATACTCCATATTTCATTCTTAATATATACACATTTTCTTTTTTTCATTGGATTTTTGTATTGTGTACAAATCTATGAATATATATTTTTTTAAAATAACCACTTGACATGTTTAAATTAAAGTTTTATATTTTTCGCTAAATTTAATTATATTATTTTTAGTATTATGTTTGTTATATACCTTGTCCAGAAATTAAAAGACTTTGTCTGGGCTAAAATACCTTGTTAGATCAATTAAAACATTGTCCAATTTTTTTAATACATACTGCACAGTTGTGATAACAATTTCAAAATTCAATACATACAGATTGTCTACTTCTATATAAAAACATTGGAACACATGTATCATACCAATATTGTACTTGTCGATTCTCACAAATAAGTAACGTCCTCTCCTACTGCAAACATTCTACATCAATGACGTGCACCAAGCGTCCTTAAATCACATTTCTTTACTGCAACATTGAGCATAGTGCATCTCACAAATTCCAACCTTCCCCTCCCTTTATCACTGTTTTTTTGATCTAACAAAGTTGAACAATGAGGCAATGTATTTGGAAAGTTGTTGAATCCTGAGATAATAAACCCAATTTGTTTAGGGTTAGTGAAGAGTCAACAATAGAGGATCTCCCCGATGCTTTTTACAACGTTTACGACGAAATAAGATGAAAATTAGCTTTTATCTTCTCTGCTCTTTAATCTATCATTCGGCTACTAAATGTTGAGTTAGTCCCTTGACGTTGCTAAAACTCTATCCACTGCTTAACTCCATTACATCTGAAAGTGATTTCTATCTCATGTGATGCATCTTTTCCGATTGCTCGTAGCATCATATTACTGCATAGACATTTACAATTAAATTAAGCCATGAGATTCTCTATCGTACATATTGATCAGGTTTAGTAATACTCAAGAAGGGGGGGGGGGGGGTGAATTGAGTATTGTTGTACTATAGCAATTTTGTTTTGCTTTCACGCTATATAATAGAACCAGTTGGTTGGTTCCTATACGCAGTGGAAATAAATAAAGCATAATGAACACACAGTATTTTAACGAGTTCACCCAACTCATGGCTACGTCTCTCCGTCATCCTAAGTTCTTTTATTAATCTACTCCAAAAAACAAAAGAAATTGCTCACTCTTATTGTTTCCCTACTCGAACAAGCACACCCACACTGCAACTCTGAATGTGCACTCGACTCACACTCGTAAGTCCACACTTTGTGTTGAACTCACAAACATCACCAGGCCTTCAACCCCTCAGTTGAATGCCTTTACATAGCAACTTCTCTTATGAATGACTTCTTGAAATCTAATAAGAGATGTTTTAAGCATCGACTAATGCTCGTGTATGACTCAATATATGGATTGTGCTTTTGTGTGTTTTCTCTCAAAAATATTATGCTCTTTTTATCGTAGAGAGATTGTTGAAACAGAAGTTATATATGTATTTTATGTATTGACATTAAACCTAGTTTCCATAATCTATTCTTGCACAAACAAGCAAGATTAGTTTTATGGAAAGTATTTATCTTTTCTTGACTTTAACCTAAGAATTTAATAACGAACAATATATTATACTTCCAAAGATTTAAGCAAATACACATATTCATCTATATTTCCAGCGCAAATATTCTTTTTTTCAAAATATCCTTAAAACTATTTAGAAAAACCTTTTCAAACCGCAGCCACATATTCCATTCAAGAACACAACTGGTGTCCCCGCTTGGTTCCTTAGTTTGTTATCAATTCTGCTTTCAATTTTGTCTCAAGAATTGCTATACATATACTCAAAACACTTAAGACACTGGTTCATTACCATTCAATCATACTACAGAGCAATTTATTCATTAATATCCTAAAAATAAACTCTAATTCAAATTCTTCGAATCTTCATGTATCTTCAAAGACTTGATATCTTCCTTTAAATCTTAATTATTTGAGCACATCTCTTTCTTCCGAATTCTCGAAAGATTCACACTTCATGTCTTGGAATCATTCTGGATTACTGTACATCATTAACAACGTTAACAGCGAATAAAAGGATATTTGAGCTGTTTCAGCATAACAGTCAAGGAAACAGCTCTACTGTTTGTCACAAGTGAATGAGCTTTTCATGTAATCAGCTGTTCCCTGTAATTAAACAAGTTAGTTTCAAAATTATTCACAATTAAATATTAACTTTTTGAGGAAACAAGTATCCAAACCAGCTGGTTCCATAACAACTATATTCATACTTAATCATCCTGTTTCCTAATAATGTTTGTCATCATTCAAAACTTAAGGGACTCAAAAAATTCCCCTTTTTGAGATTGACAAACTAAATCGTAGATTCTCTGCAGCCAAACAAGGTAGAAATAGTAAACCTTCAATTTTACTCAAAAGAAATTGAGCAATCCAGCTGATCAGACTCACATGAACAGTAGCTATCTAACTGTCTAAAAAGAAAAAAAGACTCTCAATGAACACAGTTAGACTATTCTAACTGGTTCCTAAAAAGAATAAAGAGACTCAATGAACAAGTAGCTATTCTAACGTGTTCTAAAAGAAGAAAAAGAACTCAATGAACAAGTTAGCTATTCTATTTGGTTCTCTAGAAAAACAAATTAACTAACTGAGCTAAGCTAGTTTCTTGCTCCTGTTGAACTTCGACACTTTTCCTCCTTTTAGCATCATTAAAAAAACTCTCAAGTAAAGGAATGTGCACAAATTGTTAAAGTGCTCATCCATACAGTGGCATCAACCACCATATCAAGGTACATGCTGCAAAGAGATAATCAGTTTAAGCATGCATCACATTAGCAAATAACATAGTCATACAGGATCAGCAAGTTTAACGAAGGAGACCTTATCTGCATAGAAACGAACATGTTGCGTGGATAGGGTTTGGAATAAGGTAAAGGGTCCACAGAATCAGTGATATTTTTAGAAGTCAAAGAGAAAGAATAGGGGAGTTGGGAAAACGGACAAACAGGGGATCATCACTTCTCTCATCATACTCTCCTCCTCTCTCATCGTGGAGGCTCAACATTCATCATCATCTTCATCATGTCTGTCTCGATCATCTATCATCATATCTACCTTTTCCGTATGGATTCCTCCTCACTAGCTGAGGTCGTTTCCAACTTTGTTCCATCATGTACTGCTGTGTTTATCATCAAATCCCGCTGTTTTCCTCAATCCCCGGAAACCACCAATCACTTTGGATGCAGCCAGATGCCAAACCTTTGAGTCTTAAGGTAAACAGAAACCAATATCCCGGATAGCCTCTAATTTGTAGCTGACATCGTCTTAAAACAGTAGTAGTAGGAGTGCAATTGGCAGCTCCTCATCTAACTCCTTTTCCATCTGAGCCGTATTTTGTCTATCGTCTTGAAGTATCGTGGAGTCTTGATATAGTAATCCACTTGAACTCATCGTGCCATCAATTTCTTAACCAAACTCTTTCTCCGTTGGTATTCAACATCCCATAATCGTGCTACTATAGGAGACAACAACTTTTGAATCTTAGCATGAGTTCCCATCGTAGTCCTATGGGCTTATAGCATTGAGGTATGGAATGTGCTTTAACCTGACCACTCTGGGTTCCTCAATACTTAAATTTCTTAAAACATCACACACAATATCAGACCGCGACTTTTTGCTTGTAGACTAGCCCTTGTGAATCACTGTAACAAGGTACAGTGAGAGTCACTTAGTGCTAACGTTTGTAATCCTTAATGGAAAGACGGAGTGTATGAGTAATACT
>SNQN01011598.1:0-11207 GCA_008642245.1 Bassia scoparia | reverse complement strand
CGGGGGAGCGTGAATTGAGTGTGACTCTTATTACTAAATTTTTCTTTCTTTTCGGGACTTAGGTGAGGTAAAACCAAGGCTCGGTTCCTGTAAGCAGCAACAACATATAAATAAAACAATAACAGAACACACAAGATTTAACGAAGTTTCACCGCAACTCTGGCTACGTTCTTCCCTACCCTTTATTTTCTTAATTAATCTACTTCCGAAAAAATAAAGAACACACTCACTCTTTGTTTCCTAGCTCCGAGAGAAACCGCACACCCACACTCAACGGCTGATCATGTGGCACTACGACGCACACTCGTAGTCCAATTGTGTGAACTCACAAACACTCACAGCCTCAACCCCTCTGCTTTGAATCCTTTACAAATATCAACCTATTTCCTCTCTTTTACTTTTACTTTCTAACAGACTAATACAGAGAATATAAATAAAGTTCCACTAATGCCTCTTATGCATGACTCAAAGTAAGGATTCTTATGCTTTGTGTTTTCTCTCAAAAATAAAACTCTATATATTGATCCCGTGGAGATAATGTAAGAATTAGAAAAGTCATCATGAGTAGTATATATGTACTTAACCCTAGTTTCCTTAAATCTCTTCAACTTGCACGAACAAGCATAGATGAGATTTAAGGAAAAATTATATTCTTGTTCTGATTTTATCTTTAAGAAATAATAGAACAAGATAGAATACTCCTAGCGTTTAAGGCAACAAACCATATTCCTCAATCTTATATTTCAAGCTTCAAAACTTTATTTTTCAAAATATATCCTTTTACAAAATATTTAGAAAATTCTTTTTCAACGAAACCGCAGCCATAATTCCACTCAGTGACACAGCTGCCATTGCCCCTTAATTTGAGATATGTTATGAATGTAGCTGTTTCCAATCTTTGTACCAGAATTTATACCCCATAACTCAAAACACATATTAGCATTAAAACCATAAACAATTAATTCACACTACAGAGCAATTACATGAATTCCATAATTTAGCTTTTATACAAATGTTCTTCTTCTATTCTATCATGTAATACTTCAAGAAACTCTTAATCTTCCTTGAATTACTATCAGATTTTTTAGCACAACTTTCTGTATCTAGCGAATGTTTCGAGACGGAAGGGATCTAATCACATTTCAAGTCTTGGAATTCTGCCTAATTTACTGCACATATGATCAATGATTAAGTCCGTCAATAAAAGTATGATGATTGTTTTTTCAGGACCTAACAGTCAAGGGGAAACAACTCTTACTGGTTCGTGAGTCGGTAACAGTGTAACATTATGAATAACTAAGATTCCAATCCACGCATCCGACGCAATTCGCATGTTATCGAGCTGTGTGTATTATTCTGCCTTTGCCTTGCCTAACAGGAATTACTAGCCTACTATAATTCACTAATTAAAAAATAATACTGGTTAGTAAGTAACGAGTTACAATATCTCAATATTTAGTGTTCAACTAGAATATATGTTAATAATTACTCATACAAATTGCGATGAATAATTGGTTGTTAGAAGAATCGTTTGACCAAATAGGAAAGAACACAAAAGATGAGAGTAGTGTAGTAGAGATGGTAACAACACCCCTACTTTGCTATATCCTATTTTATTAGTTTTCACATTTTCCTTTTGCAAACTTATTAATTGTCATTTTATAATTAACGATTCCATTTAATTGCGGTTATAATGATATAATTACACAAATTAACAAAGTCTTCAACTTTACATTAATCACTCCGAATATAAACTTTTTTCCACTTCTATATTCAAATTAGTGTATGCTTGTGCATTAATTCTCACTCATAGCACTTAGATATGAAGAAATTTACACGAGTATTGGATGGATATACAGTCAAATTTCTGCAATTTCAAAAACCTTATCTCAATATTATATAAAGTGAAGGGGACATAGGGAAGATTGGACCTGGTTCCCAAACACCTCCCATGCAATAAATACCCAATCAAGTATCCCAATAGAAATTTAATACCCAAATGATAGACATCTTTGCAATAAAAAGATCTAAAAATTTAAAGAAGTGAAACTACTGCTAAGTCTCATGCCTTGGAATACAACACCCCCATAGCACCTAATCTCAAGACGATCATGATCCAGAATCCCACACTGAGAGATATTGGCAAGTATMTCTCTACWGAAATCATTCCTCTGGAGAGGGAGAAGAGCCAGGTTAGGAAGTAGTGCAGCACTCCAAAACTTMCTATCACTGCCCAAAGGTCACCTTTAGACTCTAGTAMAGGACCTTATTGATTTGATGATGTTCATGTTGAGAATGATGCCTCTTCTAGAGACGAGGAACCTGAGGARGTTCGAACGCTCATTGAGAGGAAGAAGRTGGACCGAGAATCTTCCTCTATGGATGTGAGAACTCTCATCAATAWCAAGAAAGAGAAAGCTACAAACAAGGATTCCAAGAGATTCCTTGAAAAGAAAAGAGCTGAGAGGCTTAAGCGAGCCACACACAAACAAGAAGAAGAACACTCTCTCARTGGGTCTACTRTGGTGTGCACGGACCCTTCRCATCGTTCTTTGAGAACACACGGTCTATCCCATATATAGCACATCGGGGCAGCTCGCTGGGCGTCCTCAAAATCAGGATCCGAAGGTTCCGATCCCACCAACGTGAGTGGTATCACCAAAGCGGTAGATACTTGAGTCAGGGGCACGGTCATCCATCCCAAGGGATGGTGAGGAGATTGCAAACGCTCTCCCTAACTGATAGGAACCCTTTCTCTGCCTCTATCCTGATGGCAACCCAAGCTCAAAAGATCAAATGTCCCTCAATTGACACGTATGATGGCACCATAGATTCAGACGATCATCTAGCAATGTACAAGCATCTCATGCTAATCACTCAAGCCGATGATGCAACTTAGTGCAAGTACTTCCTAATCACTCTCAAAGGAATGACACAAAGATGGTTTAGCGGCCTTCTAACAGGTTCTATTCACAACTTTAATGAGCTTGACGTTCTTTTCACTCATCACTTCATGGCAAATAGACAAGAAAGAAAGAGTAGCATGCACTTGGGAAGAATTCAACAACACCACGCAACCTGACCCAGTATTGCGAAGCTACTGTCAAGCACTTCAATAGGCGAAAGCTCCTCAATCCCCACGGTTGCTCATGACCCATGTAATCTTGATAAGTTCTATCAGGTTGGAACGACGGATCAGGTCCTTTTCAGTTCGAACACACCTGAAATCGTTATGAAAGAAGGTTGCACAGACCTTGAATAGGATTCTTCTTGAAGACAGGAAGCACTGGGCGATCCATGCCCGAGGGAGATATTGTGCGGTATGAGAAACCAAAAACGACGACAGGAGAATGCCTTTTATCTGAAACATCAAAGCAACTATAAGGTCGTCGACATTGGTCGGGAACGATCGACAGCGATTCTAGGGCACTTAGGACACACTTAGAGAAGAAGAAAGTACAACTCCACGAAAGGCAAGTCAAAAGAAGAGGAAGTTCAGTGTTACACCCCCAGTATGACCCGACCTAACACAACATTACCCCAAAGGAACTACTCAATATCAGTTACACGAGATGCTTAGCAAAGCTGTAACGAATAGAAAGACCCCCCAATCAACCACACCAGGACAGCCTGAAATCGTAAGGGGACCAAGGTCCAAGTACTGCGGTATCATCCGGGACCTGTCGGAATCGTCACAGATGAATGTTTTGCTTCACCTTTGCAACGACACATTGTTCGTCTAGCACATCAAGCAGGTGGAATGAAGAAGCACTTGATTAAAAGGGTTCTGACGAAGCTCTCCATCAAACATTCGGTTTGCCCAATGAACTAACATTTCGGATTTCTAGACTCAGTTTCTCATAATGATCTCTTGGAGGGTGCATGCAGATCAGGACCGTCCCTACTATTTAAGGGTTCAGCAAAGATTATGTGAAACATTTCAGCAAGACATGACCCTGACAACAGCAATATGAGATTAGCTTTCCCAACCGTCTTCGATCTACGAAGAGGGATCATGGGGGTAAAACCAACCCTCGCGAATTGATCTCCATGCATCGGAACCATGAAGGTCGCAGACAAGCAGTTCAGCAGACTTAATTCATTCAACACAGGTAGTATCCTCTGACGATCATTAGCTTTCAAGTGCCTTACAGAACGTCAAGTTATAACATTAATATGGACCCTTAGTCCCAATTCATAAATCCTTTATTGGCTTGTCGGACGGCCAGAGGCGTCATTCATTTATTGGCATCGTTAGTCTTACCTCTCCGTTAAGGAGGAAGACGGAAAGACACGCTGTAGGCACATGAACGGTTAAGTTTTTGTGATGGTGCAACTTTGAAAACGCCTACCCAACATTATCCATCTTGGGTCGACCCCTACCCTTCAATGCCTCAAAATTTGACTGGTTGTTTACTCATTTGATTTGCCTACTACTAAGGTTTTATACTGCAACGCAGATGGCAAGCGTTTAAGGTGTTAATCTTAGGTTGGAAGTAAGCAATCAGCTCGAATTGTGCTAACCTAACCACCATCAAGCCACATTGATCGGGGCAGGATAAGTGAAGAGGTGAACTTCTGAACCAAGAACGTTTCATAGGAAGACCGTGAAAGCACGCAAGACGTGCTATTGCCTATTCCACCTCACAGCGCTCAATGCAAGAGGTCACGGCGCATAATCCATGAGCAGTTTACTTTAACAACCAATTCCTCAACTTCCGAACCCTAGAGACAAGGAGGTGGCATAGGAATACAAAATTGGGAAGGTCAATTAAGTCCATACTAATTTGCGCGAATAAATGCTGATCGTGCGATGGCAACCTAGCTAGCCTGACAGGACACTCCAGACTATTTATATTGAGAGTCTTAAGATACATAATCAGAAACCTTCAATTACTTAACTTCAAATATATTACATTAACACTGGGCAACTCCCCAGCTCCACAGATTGTGAAGTTTCCTTAACTGTGCGCAGTTCGTACTTATGATCTATAGTCTTCAAACAATGTGGAACATTAATTTACTATTTGTAAAGTGAAAAAAAATATGGATTTCTGAAATTACAGTTCTACTCATTAAGGTTTGCCTTATTCATCGTCAAAGGACCTTGAAACTGATCTGTGCTGATGCGAAGGGCAAGCGTCCCACAACGGGAAGCGAAACATGGGTCCATAATTCCGCGGAGCAGCGTCCACAAAAGCTCGCCGAAGGGCAAGCAAACCCTCCAGGACATATGCAAAGGGAAAGCGTCCCGTCCCACAAACCCGTCGAAGGGCAACGTTCCATTTAACATTGCTGAGATAAAGGCCCATAACAGCACTGCAAAGGCAACACCCTGCTAACAGGTAAGGGCAAAACGACCCACAACGCAAGGCAGAGCTTCCCACTAAAATTTGCGAAGTGTTTCCACCAAGCATGCGAAGGGAAAGATAACCCTCACAAAACTTATCTAAGGAAAAGCGCCCTCCAAACATCGATGGGACAAATTGCCAATAGTTTGCGAAGGGAAAAATTGCCACAAAAAACGAACGAAGGCAAGTCGATCCTCACATTAAGCGAAGCACCTCGACTTAATCCCAAGTTTCAAGCATCAGTTTTGATTGATCTACTTTAACCCCCCTTACTAGGCCTCCTTCTATCACAATTCTTGAATCGAATACAACTTGGAAGATTTTCTTTCTTAAGACTTAAGGAAGTGTGATCGACCACACAAAGTCGAAGAACCAGGGATGTTTGCGAGCCCGTGACGTCACGGTTGTGTTCTACCACATAATTCGTTCGCACCGCTTTTACATAGAGGATATCGAACGAAAGTCCTGCATGTCACCATTCGTGTCTCCAATGCATTTGGATAGCACTTAGACAAAGTGATAAGCCCCCGGGAAACAAGTGCTAACACACTCAAAAAGCCTCGAAATTCAAAGCCCTCAAAAAGCGACGAGCGGAGCTCACCGTTTTTGTGTTTCACTATGCACAATTTGAGTTGCACTTCCAGCTAGAAGGGCAAGCAACCGATGCGAGTGGTGAGCTCACCGTTCGTGTTTACAACACATTTTTTTCGCACTTTTCTAAGGAGAAGGACATATGCGAAGTGCGAGGATCAGCGTTTGTGTCTACACATACATATGGATGTCGCGACACTTGAAGGAAAATTATCGAAGGGTTAAGGGACTCTTGGCGATTGTTAATCATCGCCACGAGCCCACAATAGTTATTTATCGAAAAGTCGATTCAGAATACTAAGAACATGTTTAATTTCTCAAATTTTGAATTTTGTATTTCTTATGAAGGACTAAGGGACTGTTGCACGAAATACCGTACATGAGGAAAGCCAAAATGCGAAAACATAAAAAAGCCGTGGAATGGCAAATTATGAGGAAAATGAATGGTGATAGGACTTCTGATTAATTTATTAAAAAGGAACTAAGTATAAAATATGATCAGGTCCACGTGCAGTTGAACAAAATGCAAGGTTGCTTTGTTAGCTGATGTGTCGCACACAAAGAAGCGTAATGGTTGTTGCTATCAATTACAGTTAATGTGCCACTAAACACATTACAAGTTAGCAAGGCCCACACCTGACTATTTTAAAATAACAATAGTAATGCGATGGGCATGACTACTTTCCATCCAATGAAAAAATGCTATGCAATAAAAGAGCTACGAAGTCAGTTCAACCAATATGCTGTAAGCATAAATTGCGTGATCTTTGAGTAAGTTGGTGCCTTCATCAGAGTCTTAAGATTTTTAAACCCATTGTTTTATGCTCAAGCTTAGGCTATCACATATCGCTTCTCCAATTCTGCTTGCGCATAGATAAAAGATTATTAGAAGGATAAGTAATGTAACCCGGATAATGCAAAGCCTTGAGCCCCAGGAAGCAAAGTTGAAATTATGTTTATTCTACAAGGGTGCAAAAATAGAGACAACAATGATAAAAACCTTTCGAGGCGTGTCACTCACTTTCCTAAAAGTAAATTTTTCCACCCGTAAGACAAGCTGGGGTATATATGGAAATTCGGCTTTGTTGGATCACGAAGGAGAGAACAATAGCCACACCCTTTCAATGTTTGCTATCTAATGTGATTTAGTATATAGGGGTATGTGACAGCATGACGGAGTAAAAATCTTTTTAACATAACACCATATGTTAAATGTGTGTTTTCCTAATAAATAACCATCAATATAAATGTATATGAATCAAAGAAGTTGTTGCAAAAGTTCCAACTAATTGCATGAAAAACTGTCAGCATTATTGTGCGAATAAACACTACATCGACCAAGGCAATTGTATGCATCAGTCTAAACCGTGATGTTCCGTGCTAATATTGGTATACTGCCATACATGATGCAGTATTAGCTAAAAAACATAGCAAAATCCTTGCTTTTCGTACCAAAATATTAGGCAAATCATTACCCTTCTGTTGTGATTCATTTTGAAACACCCTACACATTAATTATTCAAACAAAAGGCTTTCGGGTTAAAACCACACGATACACTAAGAGCCTAATCATTTCCGAACATTCCTTCTCCATTTGCAACTGTATCATTGTCAAAAAGGACGAAACATCAAACACATCATCACAACTACATCTTGTGCATTAAATGAAAAAGCGTTGCTAGACTTTGAATATCCATAGGACCAATACAATTCCAGTTACCCTGTCGAAATGGGTGTCATCAAACGTTTGAGTAATTGAACGATACAATACATATGGATAAATGAATATATCATACACATAAGAATCAATTCTAAAGTACACTTGTATACTTGGACATTACAGTATGCTATCCGGTATCTTATTCATTAAGTTCATCAAAGCTGACGGCCCACTAGCTTCTTGAAAGCGGCTGTTAGAACTTCGTATCTTATATGGTCTTATCACTTGACAACCATGCTCTGTAAACCAAGGCACCAATGCAAGCAAAACCACCTTAAACATTACAGTTTATTGAACTTAACTTGGATGAAAAAACAAGTTCCCCAAATCTCCCAAATTAAGAATTACTCATTAACTTGGACCCCTAACGTTCTATTAGCGTCAAGTGTGAGATCCTCTTAGTGTGTGGTTACAATCGGCCTCCAAATCTAAACGAGACATATCATTTATCATATGACCACACCCACACACACACCACCCACCACACACACCACAGCACACCAACACACACACAGCACACACACACACACGCACACACACCACACAGCACACCAACCACACACATCACACACACAAACACACGAATACACACACAACACACATATATGTTCTTTCATAGTTAATATTACCGAAGCTGACTTTTGAGAAAAAATTCTTGACTATGTTGTACATGCCATGATATTGCATGTTACTAAACCACAGTTGGTTATGGAAATTGTGGTATCTCAAAACATGACGATTCTTCAAACCAATGTGGTTTCTTTACCCAACAATCTGATTGCAACAGATTTCCCCGAGGTCATAAAACACGAATACAATGCCATGCCGAAACTTGCAAAGGACAATTACATGTGTTTTGTTTGTAACATCCTGCATTACAAAACTGCCCAAAAACTCTGTATTAGAACCTCAACAGAGAACCCTGAATTTATTGTACTGGATTTGTCCACATTCTTCAGCATTCATCATAGCATGATTATTACAAGGTTAAACAATAAGATGAGATTATTTACATCACATAAGCGTCATTAAACCTCATTGGAAATACGTTTCGTATTATATTGTATGTGTTTGGGAAACAAACAAACGAAAATTATTGTCAACAAACAAAACTCATACTAAAAAATTAGATCAACATTTTGTTTTTGTTGCGAAAAGTAAGTTTAACATATTGTTGGAAATATCAAATATATACTACTTTTGTACATTTATTCTGACAATAATGGCTTTTAAATCATTCATTTCTGTTATTATTTACTTTTATAGGTTAAAAAAAAATTTCCGAATAGTTCTTGGCCGATTCTCCTTTTCTTCTCAGTTTGTTCACCTCATCACATCCTTTTTTTCTCCCTGTTGTTATATTTCCCGAAGTTGCTTTTTCTACCCTCTAGTTTGTTTGTCTTCTTCTCTTTTCTGCTCTCTCTGTTTAATAGTGTTAGATGGTATCAACACTGTCTCGTTCCTTCCCTCTTCTTCCCTTCCATTATTGATATCTCTTATGCTCGTATGTGTTTTTTATACAGTGAGATGCTTTGTTGTACATAGCTAGCATCGTTTGCCCCTCCATAGAACGGGGCCAATGATAAAAACCTATACGCACAATGCAATTGCTCCATATCTCTAAGAACGAACTGCCTTAAAACGACTGCTCGAAATCTCGATTTGCAAAGCTCTGATCCAAAGCACCTTTGCTTGCCCCCCCCAAAGCACCCTTCAACAAATAGAGTTTATTTCAAAAGGACTTTAAGATGTATTTTTTAGAATTTTTCTACAATTTATGATTTTTCATTCTCAAGCATTTTTGGAATTTCGGGAAGTTTCAGCAATTTAAATGTAATTTGCAATAGATTAAGTTAAAAAATTAGAAATAATTCCAAATTTCCATGAAATTTTAACACAACACATTTTCTTACAAAGGATTTAATGAACCTCTTCATCCATATTTTTAAAGTGTGCGGAAAGGTTGAGAAAAGTCGTATTATGAATTTCCGTAAGCAAAAACGCCGACCCAAGCAAAGATGGCTCATTGCGCGAGCTCGAAGCCGCACTCTTGAGCGTGGGGCCACACGAATATCATCTCAAAACTTCAGTGATGTGTTTAATAGCGCAATCCAAATGAAAACCAATTCTTATTTTATTTCGATCTTCTACTATTTACGTAATTTCAAAACAAAGGCAGAGGAAATCAGCCTAAATGCACAGGACACTAGTGCATTGCGGCCCAGTTTGGGAGAGGTATGCCGCCCAAATTCTGCTTTTTGGCTATTGCCTATAATTATTAGGCGACCCTCTCTCATTTGCAATGGGGACGACAAAGCTGGTTATTCTCCTCCCTCTTCTCGTTCATCTTACTCTCTCGCTCTCTTCGTAAACATTCTCAAAGACTCTTTCAATTCAAATACACACTCAAAACACTTCATATTTACACAGTATCAAATGCAAGAGATCAAGGGCATTGCCAAACAACGTTCAAGGATTGTGTTCGACCAGCGCATTGGTGATAACCTATGAGGCCACAAAAACTCATAAAAACTCTCTCTCTCTTTCTCTTTAAATTTTCTTTGTGAGACTTTGCTTGTTTTATCTTTTGAAATCAGTCATATTGATTAATAAAACTATAAACATCAATTACATGTAATACTATACTTTGCTTTGTGTTCAAATTCGATTTCAATTATTGCCAATATAACTTGTTTTCTTTTGATTTCCTGATGTAAAAACAGTTATACCTCATCGAGGCATTTCGATTTCAAAACTCTAATATGTTTAGCCTTATTGTCTCTTTCTTGATCAACGATTCGAGTAAGCCATGTTTTCCTTCCTTCGCCTGTATTATTCTAAGTTTCTTGTAATTGACTTATTCTCGATCACGTGAATCTCTGCTAATTAAGACCATATGAATTGATTCATTTTCACAGCATTACAGATAATTACTGGACAACGGCTTTTTAGGAAATGCCCGTTACTCTGTTACCTAATTTCAAAGCGAAAACAATGTAATATTGTTACATGGCAGATCCCCTTGCCTAGTACAAAAGGATCATTGCGACAGAGTATATTGGTTTGATATAAATTGGAGAATCAAGTTGGAGCTTAGTAGAGCCGCCTAGATGCAGGGGGGGGGGGGGGGGTGCTTGGCACTATTCACCCCGCCTTACCTACGTCACCTTATCAGACCTTTGGTTGGCACTACAAAACATCGGAATCCTTCGCCTTGCCTTTACTGCATTTAGCCAAGGCTTAAACGGGTTCCGCTACGTTCCCAAAGGGAAATTTGGTGGGACTTCCTCGATTCGATTTCGATTTTTATTGACCTCGAATGCCCCAGACATACTCCAGCACTAGCAAAAATAGCAAGGATTCAATTCTTTCTCACTCATGGTGTCTTCCGAACCAGACGGTGACCCCGGGGCAGAGGACTGGACTAGTCCAGCCCGCAGGTGAGCATACGCCGCGTAGCAATTTTTTCGACTTCACTGCGGGAACGTTCTTGGGTTTTAGAACCCTATTGGAACAAGTGGAGAACTAACAAAACGTCGCGACGA
>SNQN01011597.1:0-12813 GCA_008642245.1 Bassia scoparia | reverse complement strand
CTTATCGTAATCACGTGGGCGGCTGGTATGATTTACAGATCGGCAAGTCTCTACTCTACTCGGGTCTTTTTGTTCGGTGTATTTTCATAGGAGATTCATTGGGGCGCCTGCTCTTCCTAATTTAGTTTTGGATTGGGTGTTACAATTGGAAACTCCAATAGCTTGACAGACAACAAGTGTGGCTGATTACATTGACAGGACGCGGCACTCTACCTTTTTCATTTTAGCCATTACTTTTCATTCCTTTTGATCCCTAGCACATTACAAGTAATCTGAGCCCACCAAACTAGATATCTCCAAGATTTACCCGAGTAGCTCAAATTTGCTAAATCAACTCGTATTAGAATAACATCCCTCTTGAGTTGAAAAGATCACTTTTCTTGCTGTGTGCTCCAAATTGATTTAGGTGTGAAATATTTCGACATGTTTAGATGAGCTACTTTCTCGCATAGAAACTTATGAGCTGTGAGCAGATTATGTGGAAGTGGTTCGAGTTAATTGTACTTGTAAGTTCTTCTTTCTATGTAAAATAACTCACCTTTCCTTTTGTACAATATGTTTCGTCTTCAATCATTGTGAAACTCTTTCTTCGGTTATCTGGGACATGTTCTTCTTACATCCTGGCTCATAAATCATGCAATTCACTCAGTCTGTTTTCTCATGATTCTATTCTGTTGTAGAATCATCTTGAACTGTAGTAAGTTATGTCGACAGACGAGTGAAGGAGATATATTAGCAGCCAGAATATTGACTATATGTAATGTAAGATTGTTTTTCATTGTTTCAAAGACCTATGTATCATTTAAACCCATGGTGGTCAAATGACCCGGGGTTGTCATTTTCACATTCCAAAATTTCCTTATTGGTCAAGAGCTCACTTATTAAAGACCGTTAAGTGTGTTGTATACCGCATTAGACATGATATCATACAACATAGATGCAAAGTTGCTATTATGTTTATTGAAGTATGATTTAAACAGTTCAATATTCGTCTATTAAAAACTACAACCCTTATTCAAATTATTTGTCCCCTTTGATTAAAGCAAGACCAAGTCCTCTCCAACTTAAAATTAAACGAATTTTCGACGTTGCACAAAAATTGATCCTAGGTGATTTGGTCAATCAACACATGCATCCAAAATACTTGGTTCTCCATAAATCTTTCTTTTAAGCCATTCACTAGTTTACACATAGACTATGTTGCTTTTCAGCTGTTACATTCTTGGCATAACTACTATATTGATGATCATAGCATTGTTAAATTCAGAATATGAGTACTAATAAATTTGTAGTGTTATTTTTAATAATTAGCAAACAAGAGCTTGCACGTCTTCATTACTTTTAATCTCTCATAAAATAAGTTCATATTAAGTGTTAATTGTGTGTGTGCTGTACGCTGTTCATGTTGATTTTTTGCTTGTGCCTATTGGCTATTGTCGTGGTTATTTGCTTTCTTCCCTTTCTAAGTTTATTGCCAATGCTTTCCATTTCCCTATTAATACGATAAGATTGAATTAACGTATACACACCATAAGTCTACTTCTTCAAGCCTATTGGGTATAGAAAAATTTAGTGTGCCTCACCTGGCTCTTGTTTTTTTTGTGTCTGTGATTTTATTGTTTTCTCCCTATTACTTCTCCCCACCATAATACACACATTCTTTGGTTATATTTTCAACAACCATACTTACAATATATATATATGAAAATGTATTATTGATTAATAATTATGTCACTTTGTTAGTTATATTTTAATAACTTCAGATAACAATATTATTATTATGTAAACGATTACGTCTTAAATGTAAGGTCCTTCTTAGTGTAGCGTGATGATTAAAATTTATTCGATGTGTTACTCAAGGAATTTGTTCACTTACGGTGAATTTTGTATGTGTGAAATATCTTAACTTTTTACATTGTAGTTTGTAACTTTGTCCTCTTATAGTATTTATCACTTGGTGTTATTCAGAGTCGGGGTATGTTCGGTGAGGGGGTGGCGGCGGCGGCAGTAGTGATCCAAGAACAATTCCAACACTATCCCGCTCCTTCAGTATTATACTCCGTTTTTTGTAATAAAATCAGTACTGTTATTTAAGAAGGTTCATTTTATTTTTCATAAATCTTCAATGCGAGTTCAGTAAACCTTTGTTATTGATTAAAAATAATATAATTATACAACTATTTTGTCTATTTAATTTTTACGTGTTACATCTCATTGAATTCTTTTGATATAGATTCTCTTATTACAGTTTCTAATCTTAGTATTCATCGATGGAACTCTTTGATGTTGATATTTCTAATTGAATCAATCATTTATTCATCATTTGAATCTATAATTTCCCTAGAATGTCAATTAAAATTAAAAATCATCAATCTCATAAATGTAGGAATTTATTTTGATAGACTTGATGTATACATATTACTCGCATGCATTAGTGCATTATCTATACTTTTACTTCTTCTAACAATAAATTTGTCTTTGTTTTCGGGACTTCTCTTGTCCGTTATGGCTTGTAGTCGTAACAGTGAAGTTCGTAACTATATATCCAATACTTTATAGTTCTGGTGTCTAATGTTTATTCTCTTGCATGGAGCTTTTACTAGTCGATGTCTAATGATTTGTATTTATCAACTCCTTACGTCTATGCATATATTTTTTTAATATCAATTAATATTTTTTATAAATCACTATTACTATAATGGTGGTTGTTATAGGGGTAGATAGAGGCAGCTACTTTTTAGCGTGACTTCTTCTCTGCTGTGAGTGTATTTTGCTCATGAAAAATGTCCACACTACCTCCGCAAAACCTTCTCCTTTCCATCACTTACTTTACTCGTGTAATAAAGACTTTATTAGAAAGCGTCAATGATTAGAATCTTATAAATCAATTGTAAGACGCTCGTGATTGAATATCTCAACAAAAAAATGCAATTGTTACATATTTCTACACACCTTAATTTCCTCAATCGATTAATACCTTGTAAAGATAGATTCAGTAACAAAGTCAAATCCTCATATTTCTATCTAATGGGATGATATCAAATAAATTTTTAAGTTAGAACCTCAATTCAATTTATTCATTTCAAGTCAGATTTTGTGTAAGTTTCCCTAAATTCAATTAATAACAAAAATTCTCAAAAGTGTAGATTTAGCAATGTCCTTTATTTTATTGCCTGAAACGATATATATACCTACTCACATGCATTTTCGATTTCTTGTCTTTTATGGTCTACCATTAAATCTGTCTGTATTCTCTTCTCCTTCTGAAGGTATATCTATTGAGTGTAGTATGTGTACAGTGTTTGCATAAGCTTCTTTCCTTATTATCAAATGTTTATTATTGGTGTATTAGTCTCGCGGTTAGTAATAGATATATTTGTTAGAGAGTTTTGCTCAAAAAAAGACTGTTATATATAACTCTTTTTTTTTTGAAAAAACCTTTTTATACCTTAATATGTCAAGAAGAAGACCTTTATATCCCAAGATAAAATTTATGATATTACCGAGGGACCTTGTGTGTGGTTTTAGCCTTTGACTGCATACTCCGACGTTTGAACCGCTTACGGCGATTTGTGTCTTGTTATTTATGCACTTCATATACTCCGCCATCAATAACATCTCCACACTACCTATTCCATATTACCCTCCACTAATCTATTCCGATTCTCATGTCGTATTTTCCTTGCGTGATTCTTTAAACCCTAAAACCAAGCCCTTTCTCCTTCAAACTTAAGACTCGACGAGTCAACGCCAGAGGTATGCAGTGCAGAGAGAAGGAGGGAATTGTGAGAGATAGGGTATGTTGGAAAGTGGTGAGAGTGAATATGGCTCTTCCTAAGATATATTAATGTGAATTTTAGGTTGGTCAACGCCGAGGTATGCAGCTTATAGATAGGCCAAAACCACCAACAGGTCCCTGTTAACAAATTTTTTTTTGGGCATTGTTTTAAAGTCCTCTGTCATAACATAAATTTTTCCCTAAAAGTGTGATATATAATGATGTTATATAACATTAGAAGATTTAAGGAGTATTAATAAGAGGTCTTTTTGGAAATTTTTGGCCTTAACATTATGTGTGTGATATTCCCATCTATATCGATACAACCATTATTATTGGTTATAGCTACATACATATTTAATTTCATTAATATCTCTCTCTTTTATATAATCTCATTTACTCAATGTATGTATAACCTCATTTTGCTATTATATATGCTTTAATCCGTGCTTTCTAATTAAACATTTGTACCTTTTTACTCCTCCGTGGTATTCATTTGTACGGGCCATTTATTCCTAATCCGATCAGAAACAAGGGACATCTTATATTAATATTATATTAGATACTTGTCAACTCACATGCACCTTCCTTGGAGGGATTACTTTATGGCAGAAAATGTAGTATGATATCCCATCATTCGACAAGGTATTAGTTAAAAACAATGATGGAGTGCTATACACGAAAGGCACACGATGGATAACCTTCAAACCTTCGAAGGCAGACAAAATTCATTCTCAACTCTTCACTACGATTACATTCTAGGACTACACCAGAGGCAGCGAAATTAAGTATTAACTCTCTGGAAATAGATGATCTATTGAACTAGCGACAGATGCCTAAAATCTCCTCGCCGATTTCCTGATTCGCCGTAACTACTCCCGGCTGCGGATTATGTCTTTCGGTGTAAGGAGATTGGTCTTGCTCGAATTCGCGTCATGATAGAAATCGTCGCGCCCGTGGAGTCTAAGGCTTGGATCATGTTCGTTAATGAATTTTTACAGTGCCCTCAATCAAAAACGAGCTTGACGTCAGACGAGAGTTCGAGGTCCAACTTCGTTTTGTCTTATGATGCTCCTTGTTTAAATAGTGTAATTTTGCAAAAAACAATGTTAATTAAACTTCATGGATGCTCTCAAATAACATCAAATTATATGACTTCATCAAGCTTTTCCATTACTATTTTAAAAAAAAATGCTTTTATTTCCCATCCTGGATGTCACTGAATCTTTCAAATACGCTATTTTAAACTTCAAATGATAAATACAATTTCAAACAAAACTAACAATATGAATTTAGCATTTAAGCGTAAAATCACAACTATTTAAAAATAATCTAATACGTAACCTATCAAATACAATAATAGAACATATAAAATTATACGAAACAAATTGAGAATGCTTATACATTAGTGCAATGGAAATTCGTCGACATTAAACAGAGAGAGAAAAAACGTAGAAAATAGGTTAGATCTCAGAAATATGACGACATTTTATAAGACCCCGTATCATGTCATTGTCACTCTACAAATCTCTCGTCATATCTTGGGTGAATATGTTCATGCTCGAATTTTATGGGAAATGTTGTAAGTCCCCAACGTATCGCTCGCTCGAGTATAGCCCCTCTTACTTGGCTCATGTCACATTAATATCATTTGCTTCTATCGCCTTATATTAGCAGACCGCAACTTCTGTCTGATCTTTGTAAGTGTTGTTGTTGTAAAGGAACTAATATTTTTTAGTGGTCTTAGTGTTTGGGATGGTGTGAGTGGTGAGCTTGCGGCATTGAGATAGACGGGAAACTGAAGTGAGTGGCATTTAACAATTGTAACTCATAAATCGGATAGTCTAGCTTGACCTAGGCTCTTTGTTTCACTTGGACTGTTATTTCTTAGGGTAGTATCAATTTAGTATTGCAGATTTCTTCATTATATTTTAGTTTAAGTTTCAGTAGTCTCCCCTACTGGACAATTAAAGAAGACCAAAAAGCACTATATACAATTCAACTTACATTGTTTAGTTTTGATACTTGATAAAAATATTTTTGTAACTATTATCGTTGAATGGTAATGTATGATGATGGATGATGATGGTGATGATGATGATTGATGATATGATCGATGAAGTGTTGATGATGATGTATGCGTATGCATGATGATGAGATAAGTGTGATTAATATTAAATATTACATAAGTTCATACTGATTCGATTTTATTCGCACACATTTGTTTTGGCGGCGACATTTTAAGGAAGAGATTTAAGTGTGTAAACGAGTAAATTAGAGCGTAACATGAAGTTTAAGTCAAGTAACGTATCATCTCATTTTTGTTTGTGTTAATAGTCAGATTCTTAAGTTAAATTTTGAATCCCTCAAACCCTTTAATCTTAATTCTAAGTTATATGGGGCCCTTGAAATAAATTTCTCGAGCCCAAAACACCTCTCAATCTTATAGTTAAATATTATATTCACTAAAATTAAGATGATATGCTGTTACAAGTATTTAGCACTGCAAAACATATCAATTAGGGTTAACATTTAATACCAAGTTTAGTATTAATCCTAAGTTAAATGGTTAAATATTAATTAACCCCAAGACATGATCAATAGTTCATTATTAATCCTAATTTAAATGGTTAATTAAATATAAAAAAAATGATTTTAATAATCTGAACTTTTAACCATCCGCTCGTAATAATACCTACTCAAAATATTCCCAAAATAATTCGAACTCGGTGTCCCATCTTCAATTAACAATCCTACTATTATAATTACCTACTAATATATAACTTTAACTAACCGGTTACTTYCCTTCCAACCCCCTCCCCCCACTTCCTCCTCTGTTTCCCAACAGCATAACCCTTTTCCTCCTCTATTTCCCAACAGCACAGCCACCACCCAACAACACAACCAAAACCACACGCACACCACCATGCCTGCAATCATACAAAAACTACGCCACGAGCCTGCTACCACCCAACCAGTGTGTTACAAGCCTGCAACCACCCATCGAGCAACACAGCCACAACCACCAAAATTTRAGCAATTTTTGAACAAATTCATATAATTTCKAACAAATTCATTTAATTTCGACCAAATTCATACAATTCCAACCAATTTCGAAGAAATTCGTACAATTTCTGAGTGTGGGTGATTTCGTAAGTGGGTGGGCGATTTGGTGGGGTRGTGGTGGTGATTTCGTGAGTGGGTGGTGTGGGGGGTTTTGTGAGTGGGTGGTCTCGTCAATGGGCGGACGATTCGTGARTGRGTGGGTGATTTTGAGAGTGGGTGGCTTCGTGAGTGGGTCAGTTGGTGCGATTKGGGAGGTTTCRTGGGTGGTTGTGGTGGTTTGGTGGTGTTGTTGTGTRGGCRGTTTGTTGGTGGTGTTGCGTCTTGGGTGGTTGTTGTGTGGGTTAGGGTTGAGCACCGATCCAGTACCGGACCGAATGAACCGATGCACCGAAATTTCCAAAAATCGTGGACCTGGATTGGACCTAAATTCATTCCGGTCTAGACATGGGGTCCATGTCTGGACCTGTTAGACCTGATTTTTTTTATTTTATTTTTGCTCTTTTAATTGAAAAAATCAATAAAAAATTTGTTGGACCTACTACTAACTTACTATTTACTAACTTACTTTAGAGGCTTACACTTCAAATATAATAATTTAGGGTCTGAATTAAAGACATACGATCTAATTAGTAACGATTACAAACATCAAAGTTCTCAAATGCTTCCAACTACATTACAACTTTACAAGTTCACCACATTTAAGTAATAACACATACACAATAACACACAAATTTCAATCCCACTAATATAAAAGCATAACTTAACCATTAAATAAAACTAAAGAAATATGTAATAGCTTTGTACTTCAATGAATCTGATTTTTGCTCTATAGTCTATATATTTTTACAATGGTTGTTTAAGCCACGAAGGATTCAGAAATGCTCAAAAGAATTCAGTTTATGTATTTTTATGAGCCCGCGRAGTTTCATTTAATTTACTTTGTTAGTGTTAGTTGACCTTATTTGTTTCTTCACCAACACTGGTTTTGTCCTCTTGGCTCTTGCAAAGTGCTAATTCTGTGTAATATTTAGGAAGTGGTTCAATTTTTCAGATTAATACCAAATTACAAATTTACAAATTATGGTAATACCAAAATTTGTATTCTATGATTCTAATTTTAAACAAGAAAATAAACAGTATGCTTAAAAAAATAAACAGYAGACATGAATTGAACAGTAGGCTTAAATTTGTCAATATCTAACGATAAACAATTATACAGTAGGCTTAAATTAAAATTGTGGCTGAAAAATACCGCACATAGGAGACTCCAAACCCGACCTAGGGGCTGTGGTGGTGGCTTGCGAGGAGAAGAAGGGGGCTGCAAGGACTCGAGGAGGGGTCCGAGGAGTCGAGGAGGGCTGCGAGCCTACGAGGAGTGTGAGGAGGGAGAACGCCAAGCTCGGGAGTGGGGCGCTGAGGAGGGAGGACGTTTTGGAGAGTGGGGAGTCTGTTTGGGCTAACGAGGAGGGATGGTGGGCCGACTTTCTGAAAGGGGGTTTTGGTGTAAAGAGCGGCGATATTGTTGGAGTGTGGATGATGAGAGTCGTAATACAGGATGGAGTTAGGGTCGTAGAGATAGATATAGTAGGAGGCGTATATTAAGAGTTTTGGAGGGGGAAAGGATTAGTTTTAATAGTTATGGTGCAATCGGCATCCGCCGCGCGGAGCCTGAAACCGGGGTTGGTGGCTTGTGACCAGGGAGGACACGGGGACCTGGCAGGTGAAGGGAGTTGGGTGTCCTTCCTAGAGTTATGCTTTGGACTTGTGGTTGGAGGCGACGAGTTGAATTGAGGTTGGGGGTTCCGGGGAGTTCGGGTCCGGATATTCAAGTCACGGATAGAGTCACCGCCGGACCGTTTGTGCCTCATCTCTGCCCCTAGATGTTGTGGGGTTCGTTTGGGCAGTTTTGTTGGTGTGGTGGCGGCCAGGTTGTGTAGTGGTGGGGTGTCAGTGTGTGTTAAGGGTGGTTGGAGGTCAGAGAGTGGGGTGAGGGATGGGGGTTATGTGTGAAAGGTGTGAGAAAAAAAAAGCGCTTGAGCTTAGCATTGTTGTAGTAGTGCTACAATGGTTCGTTGAAATGGAAGATGTGCGTTGGTAGTGCGAAGTTTCGGATAATTTTGTGGAAATATTTGAGGTTAGGGATATTTGCTGAGTAGGATTGGCGATAAAAGTTCAGAATAGTTAAATCAATTTTCGCCAAGTTAAAGTATTAACGTGCCCGGAGATAAGCATAATTCAATAGTTCAAGGTATTATGTCCTAGAGTTATATGGTAAATATTAGCCCCAAAAACGCATATAAATAGTTGTAATATGAGATCCGCAAAGATTGAATATTTATTAATATGAAGTGAGATGTAAAGTGGTTTAATTGGTATTAAGACGCAAACATATGAAAGTGACAGATTATACTCAAGAGGGGGGGGGAGGGGGGGGGGGGTGAATTGAGCCTATTGTTGTGTGTTATAAGTATTTCGTTATGGCTGAGACCGGAGTTAAGAACCAGTCGCTATAAGAAGCAGAAAAGGTAAAATTGTAATAGAAAATAGACCACGCCCAAGTATTTGAACGAGTTTCGAGCTCGTCTAATAAGTCTACGTTCCTCGCACCTGCAGCTCACTATTTTAAGTTTCACCTCTGATAACAAAAGAATACTCAATTATAATCTGAATAGTCAACACCTATGTCAGTATACCCAGATACTCCCAACTATCACACCTATGGACAGTTCCTTCCCAGTCACCAACTATTGATATTAAGAATTGAACTTTGAGATTCCTGCTAACCAGATGTCCATGAAAATGCCTGATACTCACAATAGCTCATCTCACAGAACATCTTGCACTCAATATACAAAATTAATAACCTTATAATCTTAGAATTGAGAGTAGAAGTTAAAGTTAACCTAATCTTAGTTTTGGATTAAGGTGCAAAGGTCTATCCTTAGAGAGAGAACTTTGTCAATTTTGAATTACTCGAGAATCGTGATAAAAGCTGTAGGGTTTGGTGTGCCATTTTGGTCGCTTCTAATAATGCTTTGGTAAGTATAAGTTGCATGACGATACTTAATGATGGGATGTGATTATTGATTTGTATTATAAATATTATGTTGTCTAATTTAAGGAAAATATATATCCATGATTTTATTTGGCAATCAAATATACAACAGTTATGAGCTTAATAATTACTTACCTATACTATAACGGGACTTTCGATCGCACAATAACAACCTCCGTTATTATTTCAAAATATTTATACGCGAAAAAACCTTTCCCAAAAAATAACTGATAGTTTAAGGAAGTAAACTTGAGGGCGGAGGGACGTGGTAGGCTGGCAGGGAAGCAGGGACTGTCCTGAACTGTTCCCAAAACTGTTCCAGTCAAGCTCTAATTTACTTGAAGTTGTATAATATAATAAGCAATACCGAGAGTTACTTTGATTATATTCCGAACTAGATCTCAACTCTCTTAATATTAACCTGTCTGAAGGCATTGAAATCCAAATACTACTTCATTGGCAATAATAAGACCCTAAAATCTATGTCTTTTGAAAGACTTTGGTCTTCATGCAATTCGATACTTTAGCTTCATGAAACTTCGTCTTTATAGACCATGTGACATGTTGTCTTTTATATTTGCACATGCAAACAGAAACTTGCGATATTGATTTTAGTTCAAAGTATGGTCTGTACATCATTCTAAGAACTAAAGGTAAGGAGACTCAACAAATCCCCCTTTTTGGATGAACGACAAAACCAGTGAAAGTCGTCCCCTGCAGAAAGATATCTATTAAGGTTTGGGAACTTTTCAAAAGTGTTGAGTTTCTTTGTAAAGAACACCAGGTGAACTGGTTCTCCGTACTGTCCGCAGATTATCACAATTCAGCAGAGTTACACCTAGTTCCCAAACTAACTGACAAGGGTTTTTAAGAAATGAAGTTACTAAAGTCAAAGGAGTAGATATTAATTAGACTTAGAGCTCTTTAGCACTTAAGACATGGCATTCGCAATAAGAAACACTCAGTTAGTTCAGACTTGTTTCCAAGCCATTGGGATGAACAGAAGTAAAGTCCTTGGAATACACTTACTTCCAGACCAGAGTGGTCTATCACCTCTAGCAAGGTTTTCAACCTTGCTCTAGTTACCGCAACACACACAGATTACAACTCAAGTGACTTGCTTCCCCCTGAGATAGGTGGAATAGATCAGAACTTCACCTGCTTTCCCCCTTTTGGCATCATCAAAGATCATCAAGGAACAAATTAACAAAAACAGATAAACAACCAGTAGTGGAAACTACTAATTATATTAAAGTTGAAGCT
The DNA here is from genome assembly GCA_008642245.1 of Bassia scoparia. NCBI lineage: Eukaryota > Viridiplantae > Streptophyta > Magnoliopsida > Caryophyllales > Amaranthaceae > Bassia > Bassia scoparia. The sequence continues at coordinate 1,651 of SNQN01011597.1, read as the reverse complement.
AAATTAGGCAACTCAAATAGCATTCTAGGAATGCTGATGCTACCAAGTGTTTCTGCAACAATAGCAAAAGTAAGAGTCCTACTTAAATTGTTATTACAGACCAGTAGGAAACCAAATTAAATAGAATAATGTTTTGTAATTTGGGAGAGGGGAAACCAGTGATAGAGTTTTTCAAAAATAAGAGGGGTTATCAGCAATATAGAATAAGAAGAGAGGCAATTTAATCGGCTACAGAGTCATTTCCAGTCTCATCATCTTCATCCTCCTCCTCGAGGTCCTCTAAAGCAGCTTCTTCCTCCACTTCCTCTTCTTCCTCATTCTCCGTAGAAACCARATCTTCATCCTCCTCAACAGCTTGGGAAGACTCCTCCCTCTCTCCARAATCCTCCTGACTWGGTATGCCAGCTTGGTCAAGGCGAACCTCAACCGTATTGTAGGATTCTTGAAGGGCAGTGTAAAGTTGAGTAACATTGTTGATCATGGAATGCATCATTGTGTTCTGGTCACCCAACTGCTTCACCAAGGCATAGGTTGCCTGAACTGATTCGGTMCTAGTCCCTGCACTTGCTGCATTCCCCTTAACCTCGTCTTTCATCTTCAAAATGCCACCTGCATAGCTCATGCCTTTTTAACCTATAATCTGATTGGTGAGATGAGACATTGTTCCATAATCTCCCACCATAGGTATTTTCCAATGATTAAACACCAAGGTCAGCCAGCCACCATAAGGCAGAGCATGTTTTGTTTCTCAACACAACAGATCATGTGTCCAAGAACCATATAAGGGAGATTGACAAGAATGTGTTCCATAATACAGTAAATAAGAACACTATCCATCAATCATACACACATACGGCCTTGTTCTCTGAGAAACACAATTTTTTAGGCTATTGTATGAAATAGCCTCATAATTAGTTCCCTTAAATGGCCGATGGTGTACCCCTGCTTAGGGTTAGGTGGACCATTGAACAACCGGTTATGGATCTGTTCTACTGTGACTCCTTTAACACTTGGTCACTTTTCACGAGAATACACATCAAGTCCCTTAGTTGGAACCTTAAGAATTTCAGCCAATTTCTTCTCAGACAGATTAATAGGAGTTTTCTTAACAAAAGAAAAATAGGACCCATTGTCCTTAGTGTGCAGGTAAGCATAGAATTCTTCAATCAAAGGCATAAAGACATCCAATTCTTTAGCAAACACACAGACCATTTCTGAAAATCTAGGGCATCTCTAATTTCATGCAAAAACTTCTGTTCTACCCAACTTTTAGCAATTGAGAAGCTAACCAATATCTGCCTATCAAAAAGATCATAAAAAGGTTGAGGACTGATAGACTTACTTTTCTTGGGCTTTGGGCCCTCAACAATGGTCAGTGCAGATTGCTTTCTCTTTTTGTCCGTAGGGGATTGGTCTGGTTGTTGTTCTGTCATAACTTCTCTGCCTTTGGAAGCTTYAGCACCCGGCCTGGCAACCGTCTTTACTCTTACAACCTTGCTTGTAGTAGCCTGATCCTCTAAACCCAAACCTACATTAACTTCCCCCTCATCAGCATCACCCTCCTTTTCCTTCCTTTTATCCACTAGTTTAGGAGTGGTCTTAGGTGTAGGGGTTTTAGGTTTAGTGGTGGTTTTGGCAGGCTGTTTTGTGG
>SNQN01011595.1:0-16584 GCA_008642245.1 Bassia scoparia | reverse complement strand
TGCCTGGGATGTGTTTTTTGATTTGCCCAAATCCGGTAACTGAGCTGAATGTGGCATGAGGACGAGAAACATGGAGGAAATGCTGCCAATGCTATGCGTTTGGAGGAGGATGCTGCTTGATGACTGCTACAAGAGATAGGGCCTAAGAAGAGTTGAGGAGAGCCCCTTTAAGGTGTATGAAAGAATAGGCTAAAAGGTTCAAGAAAGACAAGGCTAAAATTTGTGACTAAGGTAAGTGAATGGGGAATTTGATGTGGTGGCTAATGATGTTGGTTCCCAAGCCTCGGTCTTATATGGGTGCTTACACTAGAATCTGTGCTACCTGACTTTAAGGGAATCAACTATTGATGGACCTCAGAATTTATTGATTATTGGGGTCGGACCTCGAGAAAGAGGCTTCCTACGTATCCTTACGGAATCAGACCGTCGTAGTGTCTTGTTGATGATTTGACCACTGCTCGTGTGAGAGGGCTTTTGTGGTTGTAATGTGAGGCTTTTGTGTTTTGAGGTATTGAAAAAGGCTTGATGATCATGAAGTGACCCACGGTGCGCAAGTGTGCTTTTTAGGGACTTTGCTTTTGTTTGAATTGGTGCTTTAACTTTGGATTTCATTGAGATTCTGACATTGATTTGCATTTGTGATGACTGGCATTGAACTTTGATTTTGCTTTTTTTTTATTTTGCTTTTTGCCTCATTTTTATTCTTCTCATTTTTTTTATGCACATGTCTTTTCCTACGCACCGTTTTGGTCCAAAGGGTTAGGCAGATGTGGGTGATGAAAGAAAGATAGGCTTGAATGACAGTGTTTATGGCTTCAAAGGGTTGCAAGGGATTTTGATTATGATGAAGGGAATGGAAGGAAGAGGTTGTTTTGTGGAAGCTATGAAGAAGGCCTCTCTTGGCAATGTCCATTGAAGTTGTGGCAGGTCAATCATTAATTTGATTTCCATAAGTAGAAGCACAAACTATATGGAGGCCTAAAGAAGATGAGAAAAAGAATTTTTTATTATCATCAAAAGAATTTTTACATTGAGGGCTAATTCAGAATTGATCCTAAACCTAATGACATAGACTCGAAATGGAAAAGAAAGATACATAGTCTAGGGAAAGGGACTCTCCGACTCGATCTGTGGGGCCATTAGTTTGCACCATGTTTCGGCGTCCTTGATTAACCTGTAGTAGGCACGATGGCGACCCCTCAATTCGACAACACACCCCAACGCATCACATGCGGATTCATGGCTCAATTCCATGACCACTGAGTGAGGTCAACCCCTTTGAAGGGGAAAAGCCTCTTACATAACTTTTTTTATTTTTTCTGCTTGAAGGCTCCTTTTCTCTACTCTTTGTTTGTTGTATTATGACAACTTAATTTTGTGGCCACTCTCTGAGTCTCTTGTAATACTGATGTTATTAGGGAGAATATGAATGTTTTCCTTATTAGAGCTAAGTTAGGAAGTGAGGAGATATTAATGATGAATGATGATTAGATGTTTCTCTGTATTCTTAGCTGTATTTTATATTAGGAGTTTAGTTTTATTATCTATCTTCTTGAGTTTATCAATGCAAATCAACCTTTTTGAAGCTCACTTAGCACACACAATTACTTCTCCTAATCCTCACTACGAGTTTGCCGTTATTATTTCGGCTATAAACAGTTTCTTCACTATTCTAAGAAAGCTAAAGCTTGGAGTCCAGCAGAGACGAACTTAATCCCAAATTATACTTCTACAGGACAGCGCAGTTTTATTTTCACTTCATTCTCCTATCTTTTACCATAATAACAGTTGGCTTATATCTATTTAATACCTTTGCATGTGTTGGAAAGATCACTATCATGGTAGCTCGCATCATTGTACTCCTCACGAGACAAGTGTTTTTAAGCAAGAGTCATCAATTGTGCAAGACAAGTATCTGAAGTTGCTATATTTGTTCCAGTTATTAGCAATGTATAGCTCCAAATGATCAATACATGATGCCGAGAGATTCTTGTTTCGTTTTATAGTTATTATAGTCTTAGTATCAACTACAACATAGAAGCTTGTTGAGGAGAAAAATTGCCAGGCCAAAAGAGATCTCAATATCAAGCACAGCAACTAAAATTCGAGCAACCTTAGGTATTTGCGTGACTTTGTTAGATAGTGATCAAAAAGAGTTTTAGTGGTAGTGTTTTTATCTCAATTGTTTTTGTCTCATCTCTGGTGTATTGTGTCTTTGATGTTTGAAGAGACATAACACTATTGTTCTATATTCATCTGTATTTTGTTTGCTTTTGGGAATCATACATGTAATTATACCATGTCAAGGTGTTGAAAATATTTTGTATTTGTCGATTAAATAATGACAACTTATAATAATAATGTTAAGTATGTAAATTATTATATTATTATTTTTGCAAATTTTATTTTGTTTTCCGTTCATATTTAATTTTTTTTTTTCTATATTACATTTACGCAAAAAATTATGTTGAATATTCCTACGATTAAAAAAAAAGCGAAAAGACATTTAGCGATCGAATTTCGGTCGCTAAATTCCAATTTCCATACATTATTTTAGAGGGAAATTGAATTAGCGACCAAATTCGGTCGCGAATCCTCCAGAATTTAGAGGTAAAAGGCAATTAGCGATCGAATTCGATCGCTAATTGCCTTTATACCTTTAATTCTGGAGGATTTCTTAAAAAAAAATCAGTCGCTGTAGACACCTGAAAATGTGTCTCCCCAAATGGTAATCCGTGTAGTATGAACATACCGCGTTCGCGTTTGTTTCGACTCAGAAAAGATGCTTTGAACTCACGAAAGTTGGAAAATACGTGAGGTCGTACTCGGAACTATTGAGCAAAGGTCACTTACAAGGCAAAACATATTTCTTTCGGTTTTTCTGATAAACTCAAAGTTTCAAAGGTTTTCAAACACGTTACGCTGGCGATTCTGTGCTTTTTGTCATCATGTGCGTTCACATTTTTCTGAATCCGCCAATATTTTTAAATTACTTTTCTGATTTTTCTATGATTTTCTTTGAATTTTGCAATGTTTAAATACACAGAATACGCAGAAATACGTGAATAATTAGAAAATACTCCGGAATACGTGGAACCTTCTAGAACATTCTAGAAATCCTTGCTTGGAGAGAAGGGTGTCTAGTGGTCGAATCAAGGGAAATCACGAATAAAATCGAGGAATCGAAAAAATATTTCGAGGTTTTTGGAAGAATATACGAAATCGTTAGCGTAATACGAGATGCTGAGCGTATATACGCTCACCAGGACGTTATATACGCTCCACATCCAGCGTATATACGCTCAACAAGATATACGTTTTTGCCAAAATCTATGGAAAATAAGAAGCGTATATACGCTGGGATGAGCGTATTAGCTCCTCATGAGCGTATATCGCTACCCCAGCGTATATACGCGCGGTTCCCTTGCTCCCAATTTGCCTGTGCTATAAATACCCTTTGCCTGTCAGTTTCGGGACACGACAATTCACGATTGACTCTTCATGCAACGACTTTCAATACACTTCACACGACCAAGTACCGAGCACACTCTACACACTCTCAAACACTCAAACACATTCGATTTCAATTCAAAGATGATTCTTCTTCGAAATCAACATAGGCGAATAGGGTATAAATCTGAGATTTACAAACCTTTCTTTCCTCTTTTTCAATCCTTGTCACTTTTAATTGACTAACCATTGTTATGCAGTTTTAAAATTGCATTAAACAATGTAGAAACTCACCTCTTAATCGTTCATGATATAATATGTAGGTTTTATTCGTTATTTTTCATGTGTTTCATGGTTTTGGCTTTATTTATTATACATATTGTTATTGTCCATACTAACGCGTTTGTTGTGTCAAACTAAGCAATTCAATCGAAGGCGACTCTTTGAGTTTTTTATTCTAACATTGATTGTTTCGCAGGTGAAAGGTGAGGGAGACACACATAACATTTCTTATGCTTATAACCTTTGTTTTTCATGTCTTGTTATATGATATTCAATCACTTGGTATATATTGCTTAAACAAGACCGGAATTTAAATCGTTTGTCACATTAAAGTAGATTAATTCATGACACGGTTTTTCTAAGCACCTATTAACATGATAACCAATCAAGTGATCGCCTTGTCATTGTACGAGTTTGGTTTGTCTATAATAGGCAAACCCACCTAATAATTAATGCACTTTCAAAGTCAAATCAATAGGCTCTTTTGAATTCAATTGCTTATGATTTATGGAATACATGAGACCGAGAGTTAGAGGCCGCTACATTGCGGGGCGAATTGGCGGTTACAAATTCTGATTCGTACCAGTCCCCGAACCCACGACTGGATTACTTTGATTGACGTGGGGCCATTAATTTGGCACCAATGTTTCGGGGCCGTCCGTGAATAACCTATATAGGCACCTGGTGGCGATCCCCTCATCCGTATGACACCACCCCCAACGCATTCACATGCGGTTTCATGTGCTCAACTTCCATGACATCTGCAACTGAGGTCAACGCCCTTGCTTAAGCGGGTCGAAGCCCTACAGTGCAAATTCGTCGCTAAACTGTGTAGCGACCGAATTTGGTCGCTGATGTTTTTTGCGACGAAAAAAAAGAGACCGGCGTTTAACCGACCGAAAATCGGTCGCTAATTTGTAGTTAGCAACGAAAATCAGGTCGCTAATGTCAGTCGCCCGTGCCTCTTTTTCTTGTTGCTGTGGAAGGCTCCCTATTTATAGGCAAGTGTCGAAATCGGAAATTGCCAGGCGGTAAATTAAATCGCTTGAGTGAAAATTCCGACATCATCCAGCCCACACAAAGCTTAGAAAAAAATCAGAAAATTCCGAAAAATTCTAGAAAAGTGTTTAAAAAATAAAAGTTAAAATTATTTGAAGGATTGAAACTTCACTTTTTTGAGGTAGCTAAATAATCCTACCAAATAGGTGGATCCAACACGCAATGCAAGGGAATATGCCAACCTTCCTACTAGGGCAAAACCGGCCTGTTCAGGTCCTAGCGCTCTCAATTTGACTTGTGTGTTGCGAGGGGTGTCTTATCATTGACCTTTTTGGGCTAGGGACAAATTTATGTATCTACAGAAGCCCCCAGTTTGGCTGAGTTGGAAGAGAGTAAAATCTCGTAAAACGAAAGACAAAGTACCCGRTACCTGCAAAACAAATGAGTTAGTTTTACCTGCACCTGCACCTGCGGTTGCATGTTGCTTGCTTGCTTCTCTCTATTGCTAACATTTTTGCTTACGGTTTCACTTATGGTTCTGATTCCACCGGGGCTCCATGCTTTGATCTTTGGGGGGAATTTCCACCTATGGTTCTGATTCCCCTAGGGATTTTCTGCTAACAGGTTGTCTGCCTCGATACTTCCGTTAGGATTTCCTGGGGTACKATTATCTCAATATCCACTCCGATGCCTCTATTAAGACTTCATGGGGAATTACTGCGGTGTCCGTATCGATGCCTCTGTTTGGACTTCTTTGGGGAAGATGAAATGGTGTCCGTATTGGTGCACTAATTTTGACTTGGCTCGTGCAGCCTGATTATGATCTCGGTGAGATCCCCTTTGTTGACTTGAGGATCCATCCTGACCTAGAAGAGTTCATTGGGCCTGCTCATCCGGCTGCTAGGCGTGCTAAGAACTCGATGCCCACCGGAGCTGGACAGGTAGGGAACATTTCGACTTTGCCTTTTCATGCCAGTACTCACTCATGTGCTGACTTACTTGTTTTGCAAAATAGATGCTTTGGGCAGGCGTTATGAGGCTGCTRGGGATAATAGATGCCTGGAAGCATGCCTACTGTCAGTTGAGAGACTCGGTAAGTGTAATAAATCTCGTGATTTCAATGTTTTGTAGGGTTAGGAACCCGTGTTTGACTTGAGAAACATTGTGCAGGTTCGTCAGGGCGACGATGAGGATGCTGATGACGACGGTGACATACAGATGAGTCCGGTCCCTAACCGGTGATGAGCTTTGACTTCCCATTCTCGGCCTGGACCCTCGCCTTAGGTTACCATACAGGGATCCTCTGCTGTTGTTCCTTTCCCTGAAGAGCTGTTGGACGGGGTTGCCTTGTAGGTGCTAGTGTCACTTGGTTTTTCGACGTGTCGCGAGCAACATATGTACCTGTCACATGTAGGGAAGGGGTGTGACCCTAGTTTTGCATTTGTTTATTTTAGGACTTAGCTTAAACCTGCCTAGACTCTTTTGTTGACTTTTGCTTGAAATGACTTGACTCSACTCGATTCTAGCTTAGACTCGAGTGCTTGTGTAAATATGACTAGACTCTAGACATAGCTTGTTTTTGTAATKCCGAGCTTTGATTACAATTTGCAGAAGCCAACTTGCTAACTATATGCTATGCATGTAATTACTTCTAAGACGACGTCGATTGTCTCGTGTCGTTGTGTATGTTGCGTTGCGTTGTTGAGGCGAATGTCGGCTCATTCCTCCTTGAAAATACAGGGTAGGACCTAGATTAGACCAAGAACTGCGTGCCATCGTGCAGGTTGGGCGCAATTACGCCTAGAATCGAGCCTTTTTTGCTCGAAATTCGATTTTTGGCGAGTTTGTTTGGCCTTATTGCTTATAAATAAGGATTTATGTACGCCCTAATTCATTTAGTACAACCTCCTTAGTGTTTTAAAACCTCTCTTACATTGCTTTGAACTTCATTTAATTCATTACATTGAAGAATTTGCAACAAATCAAATGAAGAGAGACTTTGCTAATGCTTTGAATGACGTGCTTCAAAACTTGGATGCTCGTGAAAGGGAGGACCTTGCAAGGCTGAATTGTGATGTTCTCTTGACTTTAAGGTATGTAAGTCTCGATACAAACGTTCTTTATGCTGCTATAAGCCTGTGGGACCCATTGACACACTACTTTCGTCTTCGGGACAAGGAAATTGTTCCTTTGCCTGAGGAACTAGGTGCTATTATTGACTGGCCTATTGTAAGTCTCCCTTGTATCCCTAATACTGTTGATCGCTTTGTTGATGNGTATCCCTAATACTGTTGATCGCTTTGTTGATGAATATGAGCGATACTCGTGACTTTGTTCAACAGTTTCACGACGCATAGTGCATGGTACGGAAATTGATTTGCTTGCCTTAGTTGACTATATTGCTAGTGATGCTTCTTGCCGTAGATTTTATGGTAGACGTGCAATTATGATTTGCTTGTTTGCACGTTTCCTATTTGTCCTTGGTAAGCTGAATGTTGGTCATGCTAGCATTATTTCTATTGAGCAATGTGAGGCCAGTCGTACTCCTATGCCGTTGTGCACGRGGGAGTTATTCATGATGCTCAACCGCCTTAAGAAGGTTGCGCATGCGCCCTTATCTAGATGCCCTATTTTACTGCAGGTACAATATATTGTTTGAATATTTGCAAAATAGTGCATTTTTACAAATATTATTTCTTGTTTATTGATGTGATGACTAAATATTGCACATGCTGCTGTTTCATGACAGATTTTGCTGATGGAGCATTTGAGCCTAGTTGAGGCACCAYAGAATCCTGTCAAATATTCTGCTAAGGGCTTCTTTTCCTGTAAGAGGGTCCATGTCAACAAGTCTCAACATGAGTGGACTTTTATCCTTTTTGATCGTGGCATTCTCCTACGGTGGACTGTCCCTTGGTGGGGTGTTAGGAGTATGGTGCATACTCGCTTGTCTTCATATGTGTGTGTGTGGATAGCTTGACTATGTTGACCTTTTATTTCCCTTCAAGGGTGATGAGGCAATTCGAGAAAGTTCAACTTATTCCGACTGTTGACACGGTTCGTCCTGAGGACAAGCGTTTGCATTCGGGCACTRCGATAGAGTGGGAGAAATCCTGGGAATCCCATTCCACACTTGAGGTGACCCCACTTGCTCGAGGTGAGCACAAGATTTTTGCTCATTACCGTGTCTGGATGAATGCCACTGATGTGATGAGCCGTGCTGAGGCAAGACATGCTGAGTAGAAGAACCATTACAAGAGTAGGAGACTGGACTGTGACTCTACTGAGACCCCTGCTGCTATGTCTAGAGCTATTTCTGCTAMGGACAGACTTAGTCCTAAGAAGGTGCCCGTTTGGAGTAGGCTTGAAAGACTTCCTCCTTTGAGGATTGACTCAAACGTTGCTGCAAGAAGWCTTGTGCCTAAAGAGACGTTTGGAGGGGATGCTAAAGGAAAAGGGAAGGCTGTTGTGGAAGATAGACCCAAGAGACGCAAATGGGTGAGGAAGCTTAAAGGTGCGACGAAGGACGATGTCAAGGAGCAAGAAGAGGAGAGGAAGGAGTGATTGCTTTATTTCAGAACTGTTGTTTAATTGAATGTTTTGTTTTATTAATGAGTTAATTAAGTGATTGGCCTACGAGCTGCTTTTGCATGTAATTAGTGAACTTGGAGCTTAAAGTTTCCTTTTGCATTGTAGTTGCTCAATTTTCGTTAAAAGTAGTAATAAATTACAAACTTGCATTGCTTTTTATACATTGATTTTACCTTGAGCATGTTGAAGAAAACTTCGTCCAATCGCTACTTGACTGTTGTTCACTTGCTAATCCCAAAATAAGTAGGGAACTTGTGATTGTGGTCGAGCCCTAGGGCGAGGCTGCCTACGTATCCCATAAGGAATCGGGCCATCCATAGTTCTAATGCATGATGCTATTGTGTTGCTGAGACGCGGTGCACGTGTATGCCTTAGACGTAGTATTTCTTGAGTTGGTCTAAGTTTGCGAGGCTGTAGAAGTTATCACCATTTGTGTCCATTAGTTGAACTGCCCCTTTTGGTAAAATCTTTTTGACAATCTAAAGATCTGCCCAATTAGGACGAAACTTTCCCCAAGGATCTAGGACTGTTTTGCGAAGTTCTTTAAGAACCAAAACACCTTCTTTGAAGCCTCGTGATTTGACTCGCTAGTTGAATTACCTTTCAACCCTCTTTTGGTATGCTTGCACATGATGTAAGGCTGCTAGCTTTTTTTGGTCAAGCAAAGCTAACTCGTAGAATCTTGCCCATTCTTCTTCTGGGATCTCTAGTTCTACTTGTTGAACAACTTTGGCACCATAGACCAGTGAGAAAGGAGTAGCCCCTATTGAAGTGTGAATAGAGGTCCCGTAACCCCATAGAGCGAAGTGTAACTTTTGCGACCAATCTCGATAATTCTCCGTCATCTTAGAGATAATTGTTTTGAGATTTTTGTTAGCTGCTTCAGTTGCCCTATTGGCTTATGGGCTATATGGTGATGACTTGTGGTGCTGAATCTTATACTTGGCAATCAGATCTGCACATTCTGCTTGAAAGTGGGTGCCGCTGTCACTAATGATTTCGTGAGGGACCCCATAGCGACAGATGATGTTATTTTCTATGAATTTTACCACGTGCTTAGCCTAGAGCTTAGTATATTACGCTGCTTCGACCCACTTTGTAAAGTAGTCTATGGCCATAAGTATGAATTCATGACCTCCTTGCCTGGGCAATGTAATATTCCCTATTATGTCTATTCCCCATGTAGAGAAAGGCCATGGAGATACAAACGTGGATAGCAGAGATGGAGGAACAAGCCGTGCATTGGAGTATATTTGGCAGGTGTCACACGTACGAATGTATTGCATGCAATCCCTTTCCATTGGAGTATTTTTGGCAGGAGTCGGCTATTCATGTGGGTGCCACATATTCCATCATGGACGTGCTCTATGATCGTTTTGCTTACTTGTTGAGCAATGCAAAGTAGGTGGAGACCATAGTGGTGGCGCTTGTAGAGTTCTCCGCCTTGAAGTAAGTACTGAGATGTGAGACCCCTCAGATCTCTTTGGTTCTTTTTTGTTGCACTAGAAGGGTATTCGCTAATTTCTAGGTAGTCCTTGATGTCTTTGTACCACGGTTCTTCCGGACTGAGGTTGGGCACCTCATTTGTTTCGTCTAAAGTGCAGACGTATGCTGGTTCTTGTCTTCGTTCAATGACCAAGGGCATTTGGGCCGTCAAACTTGGGATTCGCACCATGGATGCCAGCTTTGCTAGTGCATCTGCAAATTTATTGTCTTCGTGCCTTCGGTAGGTGTATTTGACTTCATCTACCTTGGATGCAATGTTCTCAAGATAGGACTAATACGGAGCAAGGCTTTCACTTCGTACCTTCCATCATCCTGAAATCTTGTTTATGATTAGTGAGGAATCACCATATACTTGTACGTAGCTTCTTTACGTTAAGTGCAATGGCAGCCTGTAGACCTTGAATATACTAGCAAAATACGTTAAATCTTGTTTACTCCGCTGCATTGTTAGTGACATCGAAGTCAAGCTTGACGGTTATTGGGGTGTTCTCCTCTTGTGGTGATATTAGAAGCACTCCAACTCCACATCCCTTTTGATTAGATGTGCCATCGAAGTGTAACCACCAACTGTCTTCCTCGGTTATCATAAGTTCCTCGTCGGGAAAGTCAAAGTCCTCGGGAAGGACCTCGTCTGGAGAGTCTGCTAAAAACTCGGAGATAATACTACCTTTGATGGCTTTTTAAGGCACGAACTTAAGGTTAAATTTGGCAAGCATAACCATCCATCTAGACATGCGTCCGTTGACTGATGGCTTTTCAATTTATGTTTCAGAGGATCCCCTTTGCATACAATGTGTATGGTATGTGTGAGCAAATAATGTCGAAGCTTTCGCGAAGCCCACACTAAAGCTAAGCATAGTTTGTCTAGGGAAGAGTATCGTTCCTAGTATTGAAGGAGCTTCTCGCTGAGGTAGTAGATTGCACTTTTGTATGACGTGGGCCGCGCCCTCGCGTATAGCGGGCGCGCGGCTTGGTACTACATCGAGGTGCTTTGCGTGGGCTTGAGCCACGGAACCCGCACGTGAGTGCGTTGGGGTAGTGTTGTCGAGTAAGGGGAGTCGCCACCGTGCCTAAAAGGTTATTCACGGACGCCCGAAACGTTGGTGCCAAAACAATGGCCCCACGTCCAATCAAGTAACCAGTCGTGGGTTCGGGGACATGGTACGGATTGAATCAGTAACCCAATCCGCCCGCATGTAGCGGCCTCTACTCGGTCTCATTGTAATTCCATTAAACACGATTTATTGGATGCACACAACTTACATTTTTAGCACCTTAGAAGCGTACTAACCCTAAAAATTACTATGAAAGTGTGTTTCTATTATGCACAAGAGACTACCTAACCTAGAAATTGTGACCACTTTGCATTAATCAAGTTAAAACGGTGCCTAAAAACCGGTTGTCCATAGTTAATCTGATTTAAAGTGATTCACATAATTTCCGGTCTTTGTTTAGCAAAATATATACAAATTATACAACAATGACAATATGAAGTATATGAACTTCAAAATATATATACAAACTCATCTTACCCTAAATCTGCAAACAAAACAAAGGTTAGTTTGTAAAACGAAGCGAAACGAATCTTCCGCCTTGAATCGCTATATAAAGACAAATAAAACAAATGTTAGTTCATGACGAAAAACGAGCGCAATGAATCTTTCGCCTTGAATCGCTATACAAGGATAAGAAATAGTTAGTATTGACAAGTAATAATAATAATGAAAATGAAACGAAAAGAATGAAAACCAAAACAATGAAAATATTGAAAACGTTATGAAAAACCTACATATTTACATGGAACGATTAAAATAGTGAGTTTCTACATTGTGTAAATTACATTAGAACTCATAATAATGGTTAATCAAGTTAAAAGAAAGTGAAAGAGAATTATTGGTGAGTAATCTCAGAATTCAACCTTGTTTTCGCTTGTCAAAACGAATCGAAAGAACGCAAAAGACTCGTGTTTATGTGTATTTGTGAGAGAATTTTGTGAATGAGAGAGAATGCTTAGATTGGAAGTCGGAAGTTGGAAGTTGGAAGTCGCGTCGAAAATCGTGTTGAAAATCGTAAAAATCTTGTCGTTCTCAAATGAGGCAAGGTGTATTTATAGGCGCAGAGGCAGAAAAAGGAGCGTATATACGCTGAGGAGCAGCGTATATACGCTCAAAGGCAGCGTATATACGCTGCTCCTCAGCGTATATACGCTCCTCAAAGGCAGCGTATATAAACCCTGCGTATATATTTTTTCCAAAAATCTGAAAGATTTTAATTCGGAATAATTCTTTGCCATATGTCTCGATTTTCTAAGATTACGGATTATTCTAGACGCCTCCTTTCGCAAGAAAGTATACTTCTAGGAGATTCTAGAACATTCCGCGTATTTTCTAATTATTCATGTATTTTCTGCGTATTCTGCGTATTTAAACATTGCAAAATTCATAGAAAATCATAGAAAAATCAGAAAAATAATTTAAAAATACTGGCGGATTCAGAAAAATGTGACGAACATGATGAAAAACAAAAAGCATGAGAATCGCCAGCGTAACTTGTTTGAAAACCTTTGAGATTATCGAGAAAACCGAAAGAAAATATTTTTGCCTTGTTTTTGACCTTTGACTCATAATTTCGAGTGTGACTTGACTTCACATATTTCGAGCTTCATTACGAGTTCAATTGCGTTTTTTCGAGTTCGAATTAATTGCGACATGTGGTATACTTCATCATTGATTACTCATTTGGGGAGACATTTTTAGGTGTCTACAGAAGCCCCCACTTTGACTGAGTCTGAAGAGACGATAGTCTCGTAAGACGAAAGTCAAAGTATTCGATTCGGGACGGAGAGCAACTCAAGACGTTCTGCGACCTTGAGTTACCCTTTTCGCCGGTACCTGCAAAACAAAGGTTAGTTTTACCTGTTACCGCGCCCCATGCGGTGTTATGCCCTTGGAAGCGCCTGGATCCTCGGGCGGCTTTCTCTCTACGGCTGACCTTGGCTTTTCAGGAGATGTGCTGACGGAACTTCTGTAGCGGGAGAAGTTTCCAAGACCCGGAGATGTGCTGACGGAACTTCTGTAGCGGGAGAAGATTCCAAGACCCGAAAGATGCTTGTGCTGGATTTCTGTAGCGGGAGAAATCGTAGACCCGAAAGTGTGTTTGCGCTGGATTTCTGTAGCGGGAGAAATCGTAGACCCGAAGTGTGCATATATGGAATTTCTGGTGCGGGAGAAAATTCCAAAACCCGAAGTGTGCAAAGGAGCTGTTGTGTGAAGAAGCCCCCACTTTGACTGAGTCTGAAGAGACGAAAATCTCGTAAGACGACAGTCAAAGTATTTGATTTGGGACGGAGAGCAACTCAAGACGTTCTGTAACCCTGAGTCACCCTTTTTCGCCGGTACCTGCAAAACAAAGGTTAGTTTTACCTGTTACCGCGCCCCATGCGGTTTTATGCCCTTGGAAGCGCCTGGATCCTCGGGCTGCTTTCTCCCTACGGCTGACCTTGGCTTTTCAGGAGAAAATGAGGTGATGAATACCTTCGGAAGCGCCTCGTTCCTCAGGTAGCTTTTCCCTACGGCTGACCTTGGCTTTTCGGGAAAGAGAAATGATGTAGATGCCTTCCCTACGGCTGACCTTGGCTTTTCGGGAAGGAGTAATGCAAGTTCCGTCGGAAGCGCCTCGTTCCTTCGGAAAGTTCCCCTACGGCTGACCTTGGCTTTTCGGGGAGAGTTGTGATGTATGTGCCTTCCCTACGGCTGACCTTGGCTTTTCGGGAAGACGTAATGTAAGTTCCGTCGGAAGCGCCTCGTTCCTTCGGAAGGTTCCCCTACGGCTGACCTTGGCTTTTCGGGGAAAGTTGCGTGTAGCAACAATCGCGTATAGCGATGAATGCCGTATAGGCTGATGATATGAATTCCTTTGGAAGCGCCTCGTTCCTCAGGAAACCTTCCCTACGGCTGACCTTGGCTTTTCGGGAAGAATGTTGCGTGGAGCAACAATCGCGTATAGCGATGAATGCCGTATAGGCTGTGATATGAATTCCTTTGGAAGCGCCTCGTTCCTCAGGAAACCTTCCCTACGGCTGACCTTGGCTTTTCGGGAAGAATGTTGCGTGTAGCAACAATCGCGTATAGCGATGAATGCCGTATAGGCGTGTGCAGGCAAATGCATGTAAGATGGGCCCTAGCCTCGTGTTGAGGTGGTGCAATGTGTAATGTGCAATGTGTAATGTGTTTGTGCAGGATGCATATGCATGATGATGTTTGTATGCTCAATGCGCAATGATGCTTATGAAGTGTTTGCAATGGCTATATGTGTAATGCAAGTCTATTCTTAGATCTAATGCATGAAATGACCAAGGAAATTGACTAATGGTAAGATGCTTTTGGATTGCGGGATGGAGCCGTCTCAAGCCCCCATTCGAGCAAAGGCGATGCTTGTGATTGCAAGTGAGCCCCCAACCCATGGGGTTTGGGTGTGTGGGAATGGCTTAATTTGTGGTGTTGATGGTTGGTTTAGTGGGTGAGCCCCCAGCTTGATCGAGTTTGGGGCAATGGTTGATGGAGCAAGGTAAGGCTAGTGAATTTGGTAGAGTCATGGGTTTTAGCTTAGCTTTTTATGGCGGTAATTGGTAAGGGATGAGGTGCTGGGATGTGATTTTGATTTGCCCAAATCGGTAACTTGAGCTGAATGTTGCATGAGGAGAGAACATGGAGGAAATGCTGCAATGCGATGCTTTGAGGAAGGATGCCTGATGACTGCTACAGAGAGATAGCCTAAGGAAGAGTTGAGGAGAGCCCCTTAAGGTGTATGAAAGAATAGGCTAAAGGTTCAAGAAAAGACAAGGCTAAAATTTGTGACTAAGGGTAAGTGAATGGGGAATTGATGTGGTTGGCTAGATGATGTTGGTTCAAGCTCGAGTCTATATCGGGTGCTACACTAGGAATCTGTGCTCCTGACTTTAAGGGAATCAAACTATATGATGGACCTCAGAATGTTATTGAATTATTGGGTCGGACCTCGAGAAGAGGCTTCCTACGTATCCTTACGGAATCAGACCGTCGTAGTTCTTGTGATGATTTGGACAATGCCTCGTGTGAGAGGGCTTTTGTGGTTGTAATGTGAGGCTGTGGTTTGAGGGTTGAAAAAGGCTTGATGATATGAAGTGACCCACGGTGCGCAGTGTGCTTTTTAGACTTTTGCTTTTTGTTTGAATTGGGCTTTGAACTTTGGATTTGCATTGGATTTTGATTGATTTGCATTTGTGATGACTGGCATTGAACTTTGATTTTTTTGCTTTTTTGCTTTTTGCCCATTTTATTCTTCTCTTTTTTTCTTTTGCACATGTCTTTTCCTACGCACCGTTTGGTCCAAAGGGTTAGGCAGATGTGGGTGATGAAAGAAAGATAGGCTGAATGATAGTGTTTATGGCTCAAAGGGTTGCAAGGGATTTTGATATGATGAAGGGAATGGAGGGAAGAGGTTGTTTTGTGGAGCTATGAAAGAAGGCCTCTCTTGGCAATGTCCATTGAATTGTGAGGTCGATCATTAATTTGATTCCATTAAAGTTAGAAGCACAAACTATATGGAGGCTAAAGAAAATGAGAAAAAAGAAACTTTTATTAACAAAAGAATTTATTACATTGAGGCTAATTGCAGAATTTAATCCTAAACCTAATGACATAGACCCGAAATGGAAAAAGAAATGATACATAGTCTAGGGAAAGGGACTCTCCGACTCGATCCTAAAGCTAAGACTCCAACTGACTCATGTGAATTGAAGAAGATCATTCTCTATGTCCACTCCAATGTCGTAGACCTTTGCGAATGTGGTAAGGCCTCGATACTTGAGATGATCTTTGTATTCCGGCTGGAGGCCAGAAATGAAGGTCTTGACCATCTCTTCTTCAGTAGGAGCGGAGACTAGGGTGGCAGCAACTCCTCTCCATCTAGTCAGATAGGTAGTGAACCCCTCGTTCTCTCCCTGGTTAAGGATTTCAAGCTCTCGGAAGGATGTTTGGGTCTGAATGTTACCCTTGTATCTTGCCATGAATGCGTGGATGATGTCTTCCCAAGTAGCTATTTCTTTCTCAGGAAGTGAAAAGAACCACTTCTGACATATCGGTTCCAAGGAAAGGGGAAAGACCATTGGAAACAAGGCGGAGTCAATTCCTTTAAGCGCCATGGTGGTCTTAAATCCCTTTATATGGAATCGAGGGTCATCAGTCGGCTTGAACTTAGGTATGTCTTCAGCTGAGAAATCCTTTGGCAGTTTGGTTGAAAGGTTAGGGTCAAGAGGAGGTTGGTCTTGGTAAAAGGTGGGGTCGATGGCTTTTTGGATTGCCTTTTCAAACAGCTTGTCCAAGGAAGTGCTCGAGGTCAACTCCTTGATCTTAGCTTCAAGCTGTTGAACTTGCTCGGCAAGCTTTTGGAGTTTTTCTTGTTGGGAGGCCATTTTGTGGTGTTAAGGCTGATGGGTAATGAAGGTTGGAGGAAGGTTAGGTTTGGATTGGGCTGAGGGCTCAAACTCTTTGGGTCGAGCAAGGGCTATGGAGACGGCTTCACCCTGTTTCAAAAAGAAATAAACCCTTAGTGAACTTCCTTGGTCATTATTGAATACATGAATGCAGATGCAAATGCATGTCCTAATTCCATGGTCATCTTTCCTAGAATGAATGTATGAATGCAAGGTGCCCTTTCGTTTTTAGAATTTTTTTGAATTTTTTTTTTGATTTTTTTTTTGTTTTTTTTTTTTTTTTT